>OW028580.1:18704101-18709101 GCA_932294295.1 Alitta virens | reverse complement strand
ACTGTATAATAGTCGATTCGGGCTTGTGTGAACCTTTTGCCTATCGGGGTCCTTATGGATGGTCAATTCGGTAGCTAGCTGATGGATATTCCGTCCACGAAACAAATTTCTGGCAATTTGGCCGTTATGACTAGAAGGGTGTTAAGCCCGTTGCCTCCATTTGTAGCGAAGGGGCATCGGGCCAGCGTATTTCTCACTGCAGGTCGTTTCGTCCTAAGCTAGGTTGCATGCGCCGTTTGCCAATATCAGCACGTGCGTCTCTCGTCAATAACACCAAGTCACTTCCCCTTATATCGCTCACCGAAGCGTCTGGAATGATAGGACGTGAAATAGGGCCTCGCACATAATGTTACAGACCACGCTATTAATACTAATGTACTAATGCTTGGGTTATCACGTTGATAACAAGAATTTTCTGAGCGGCAATAAGGTTATTATATGTTGTTGCCATGTCTACTCTATTCTATCCTGTTCTATCCCTGATAGCATTCCAAATCGTTTCAACATCGGCACGATGTCGGCGATGTTGATACGATGTTGTAACGACAGTGGCCGATATGGAAACGATGCTAGGCCGATTTGGTATGCTATCTGGGATTCATCTTGACACCTGCCTCATTATCTAGTTGGATTCTATTCTATTCTATTCTATTCTATTCTATTCTATTCCTTACGTTCTTTCATTCTATGCTATTCCATTCTATATTCCTGTTGTCTCACCTTGACGACTGCCTCGTTCTCATCTATTCTATACACAATATTCTATTCTATTATATTCTTGTCAGGTCATCATTACTTCTGTCTTTAGTACTAAGATGTATTTAAAACAGAAAACCAATTGAAATGTTTCAGGATTTCGTTTTGTTTCGTATGAAAACAGCATGCAACAACCTGAAAATATTATATGTAGTTTTGGAAAACAACATTATATGGCAAAAGCATTTTCTTCTCCTGGTTATGTGGACCTAATGGTTAAACTCGAACAACATGAAACTACATGCTTTATCAAAAATATTCACCAACATGCAATCACACTTTCTGAAAATTGCTATGTTTCCATTCCTTTCCAGAATTGCTTCAGACAAATGGGAGAACCCATCTGACATGTAAGAATTTGCAAAGGAGAAACAGTTTCTTTTCAGTTTCTTTTGAGGACATGCATGTCTTGGGCCGAATTCACCATCACCATTTTTTGCCCATTTCTCTCTCTTGATGTCATGTGTCCTCTTTCTCACGGAGGGGGCCAAAAAAGGGGGCAGAAGCCTCAATCACCCCAAAAACATGCAAAGAACCCCCATTGGGGTGGGGTAATAGAAGATCTGTTTCATAAATGGCATCCAGTGTCCATTAGCATGTTTGGGCATTTAATCAGTGTAACATTCGAGAGGAGAGGAGAGGAGAGGAGAGGAGAGGAGAGGAGAGGAGAGGAGAGGAGAGGAGAGGAGAGGAGAGGAGAGGAGAGGAGAGGAGAGGAGAGGAGAGGAGAGGAGAGGAGAGGAGAGGAGAGGAGAGGAGAGGAGAGGAGAGGACAGGACAGGACAGGACAGGACAGGACAGGACAGGACAGGAGAGGAGAGGACAGGACAGGACAGGAGAGGACAGGACAGGACAGGACAGGACAGGACAGGACAGGACAGGACAGGACAGGAGAGGAGAGGAGAGGAGAGGAGAGGACAGGACAGGACAGGACAGGACAGGGCAGGGCAGGGCAGAGGAGAGGAGAGGAGAGGAGAGGAGAGGAGAGGAGAGGAGAGGAGAGGAGAGGAGAGCAGAGCAGAGCAGAGCAGAGCAGAGCAGAGCAGAGCAGAGCAGAGCAGAGGAGAATAGAGGAGAGGAGAGGAGAGGAGAGGAGAGGAGAGGAGAGGAGAGGAGAGGAGAGGAGAGGAGAGGAGAGGAGAGGAGAGGAGAGGAGAGGAGAGGAGAGGAGAGGAGAGGAGAGGAGAGGAGAGGAGAGGAGAGGAGAGGAGCAACCTGACTTCAAGATCATAATGGCAACAAAATGTCCCCACTTATTTTAAAATCATATATATACCATAATAGATAAACTCACTATTTAGACCACCTCAATACTAAATACATCATGTGTACCTTGAGTTACCTTGTCATTTAGATTTCATAGCTATAACACGTCTATATAGATAAGTATGTATTGTATATTGACCGATAGAAGGCAACTGATCAACCAAATGATACAGCCAAATGTCCAGTCTTGACCATGGGTAGAATTACACCAATCTTGCAAGTTAAGGTTGCAGTTCTCAGGAAGTAGGTCAGATTGTTAGTCTGTAGTGATAGATTTTGATGTTGCATTATGTAAGATGTTAACTATAATTGTATCTAATTAGAAGTGATGTACAAGACTGTGTCACTATAATTTGTCTTTTTTTTCTGACTTACTGTCTCTATCTGTCTATCTGTCTGTCACTGCCTAGTTTGTCTTTCTTGAATGGAAAATTCGTCTTTATACAGATCTCTTACTTTATCTATCTATCTATCTATCTATCTATCTATCTATATATCTATCTATCAATCAATCGTTCCATCGATCCATCTATCTATCTATCTATCTGGCTATTAAAGGGGAACACAAGGACTTTTGCATGTTAATTTTAAAAGATCTATTAGATGTTAAGAAATATATTGTAGTGAAAAAAATTGTTAAAAAGTCATGTTTAGTGTGATTTTACGCCGATTAAGAGTGCCGTTTTTACTGTCCGCCGAAATTCTGGGGGCCGCCATTATTGCACACGGCACGGAAGCTGGTGACGTCACTTATGTCCTAAATCCTAATGAGAGTATATAACAAGCTGGGCTTTGGAGCCCTAGAAAATTACATCCTTAATTCCTCGATCTGCGCAGATTGCAATTAATCCATTTCATTGTTTATTGCAATTTAATGAAAAGATAGTTGAATTTATTTTTGACTAATTGCAATGAAATGATTTGTATTTATGTAGGTATAATAGAACACTCCCCCCCCCCCCTCCCAAACCATTAAGCCTTGGTGTTATAAAATTAACAAATAGGCATATATGATCATCATTATAATACAACAATGAAATACCTTAGATATTAAAAACCATAACCAATTTTTGGATTTTATACATCGCTTTTCAGATGAGTGTTTATTCATAAAATCTGCGGAATATAAATATCTTCAGACTGCTTTTGAAACTAGATTGTTTGTTTTTTACTTCTTATATCATATGGTAGGGTGTTTCTAGTCTTGATTTGAGCGGCTGAAGTCTGATCCATGCACAGAAGACTTGGGAAAGGTCTGTAGTCATGGTAATAGGCCCAAAAAAGATTTTATTTACCATCAGTGTCAAATTGACATAAAAGCAATTTAGCCTGACACCTTTTCAGTGCCGTGTATTAATATAAGGTAACCTGTTAAGTTCATTGCAATTATACTGAAGGCTAGTGAACCAAATCCTTCATTGCAAACAATTCAAGAATGTAATACCTGCCACTCTAAAATACTCAGAATTTTTTTTTTTAATTAAGTACTCAGTTATCAAAATTTTCAAAGTCATTGTTTTTCACCACGAGGCCGTCATTTATGCATGGAGAATTAATTGCATTGTCTAAAATTGTTCAATAACAATTTACTTGACACTTGGTGAGAACTGTCACATGCTCTTATAACAAAGGTTCAAGTGCAATTAACACCTGTTTGTGAAAATTTGACTGAAATGCAGGGCCTCTAGAATACTTGGCTCTCATGCTGAGACCTGTAGTACAACAGTGACGTATTTCCGGCAAGAGCAAAACATCCGGAAAAGTCGAAAATGGCGGCCTCTGTAGTTCACAACACGGAGCTAATAAATGCAGGATATTACTTTACCAGGGCATATATACAAGTTATGAATATCGGGGATTTGTTTCAATGGACCAAAGCTAGCATCTGAGAGGTAAAGTGCTGAAGGTGTTAGTTCCCCTTTAAACTATCTCTCTACCTATCTACCTATCTACCTATCTACCTATCTACCTATCTATCTATCTGTCTATTAAACTACCTATCTACCTATCTACCTATCTACCTATCTATCTATCTATCTATCCATCTATCCATCTATCCATCTATCCATCCATCCATCCATCTATCCATCTATTTCCTGTGTCTCTTTCTCAGTGGCACAAACCTGTCTTTATACTGTCTTCATAATATTCAGCTTATACGCTTAGAAAATTTTCCATATCTCTGGTATCATAAACAATATTGATAAAACCAATTTAACCCTCTATATTATCAATGTATATTACAAAAAACCCTTCTATCAAGTTGACCTCTCCTTGAATCTTCTCTAATATAAAAGGGTTAAATTAACCCCTAATCCAAAAACCCCTAGAGCAAGAAAATATCGGCCCCTTTGAACATGATTGTACAAAATGTACCCAGGGTACAGTAAAACCCCATCTTAAGGCCAACTCAGTATTATGGCAATTTTACAATAAAACCAATCCCTCCTTTTAGAATTTTTATTCAAATCTGTCTTGACAAAAAATCTTAGTCATTCTGACTATATACTGACCTACAAGTTAGTCAGTTTATGTAACAATTTAGTCATCCTTAGTCAATTGTCATACTAATGTAGTCATGTCATATACATGACATGACTTTCTGGGGGTATTTCAGGGTTGTGTTGTATTTCACCCACTATACAGACCACCTCGCTATTGCTTTCCCAATACTATGTAATGCACCAGTCCGGTTATAACAATGCTTTGATGTAACAAGTCTGGCTATACAGCAAAGCCATAACGGTGAAAACCCCATCTTAATATACCACTTCACTGTAGCAAAATCTGTTTGTAACAAAATATAACAAGTCTGTGCAGAACGAATATTTATCCAATTTCAATATAACGTTGAAACACTATATAGCTTGCAACATGTTTGTCAAAATGGCCAAAAAACTGTCAAAATACTATTAAAAAAAGGAAATACATTTTAAATTTTAAACAATTTTGATACAACAGAGATCAGTTGTATCAAA
>OW028580.1:18674101-18696601 GCA_932294295.1 Alitta virens | reverse complement strand
CTCGAGATGACTGCTTTCTGAAAAATATTTCTTTATATAACATCACCTATTGAGATGCAAACAAAACATATTAAATGTATTGTACTATCCTACAATTGAGTCTGGCCAATGTACCTGTCAGATTGACAATGTACTCTGATGTTCCTGATTTGCGCAGGTGAGCTTATGCGACACAGGTGTGATAAGGTAGAAATAATTGTCTAGCAAAAATGATAATTACTTTTTTCCTTATTCAGTCTCATTCAATTGTGTTATAATGACTTCGTCGTGTTTTTCAATTACGTCAATTCTTTTCTAGTGTGGAGTTTCTAATTGAAAAGTAACTTACTTTAAATATAAAGGACGAAAAAAGATGTTTTAATTTAGGCTCGAAAAAATTACTTCATCTACAGTCAATTAGATGAAATTATCAAGTGCACTGAAGGTAACAAAAACAAGTAAGATTTTTTCATTTTTTAATAGGAATCTGACTTGGTCATTTAACTTTCCGCTTTTTATGCCTTTTTTATATATGAATTATGTTGGAACCCCGCTATTAGGGCCACCCTTGGTGCAAATTTCACTGGTCTTAATGGTGAGGTGGTTTTAATAGCGAGGTAAATTCAATGGCAAACTATACCCGGGTCTAAATTTAGCGATATAGTGGCTTTCGTTATTCTGTCTATATATTATTAATAGTGAAGTGGTCTTAATAGTGAAGTGGTCTTAATAGTGAAATGAATTAAAATAGAAGTGGTCTTAATTGTGAGGTGGTCTTTACTTAACAAAATCCATACCATAAAAAAAAACCCACTAAATTGATATATATTGTCATTTAATATTTATTGGCCCTTAACACATACCAATTATATAACTATTAACTGCCTTATCATTGGTTTTTGAAGCACTATATGACAGTTATATAATCATAATTGCTTTTTATAGTACTTACAAATGATGACTGTTGTGACATTGCACTTATGTTTGCCATAAATCTTTTGACAGCCAGTATTCACGCTTGTAATAGTAAGAAATATCAAAGGTAAACGACCCTGCTATAACAGATGTATTCAAAACTTATGAATTATTATCATAAAAGGCTTATTCGATTATATATTTCGGACTAGTTCAAGGCTTATTATAAATAGATGATGATAATAATATTGCACTATAATCTGACAAACATAGAGTACTGTAAAGAAATATGTAAAAATCGTATCATTTCATCATTACATCTGCCTGCAGCTGATCATATAACCTTAGCATCAAAATACTAGAATGGAGAGATGGAGACATGGAGACACGGAGACATTGAGACACGGAGACATGGAGATACTGAGACACTGAGACACTGAGACATTGAGACATTGAGACATTGAGACATTGAGACATTGAGATATGAAGACATGGATATATTGAGACATTGAGATATTACATCTGCCTGAAGCTGATCATATAACCTTAGCATCAAAATACTAGAATGGAGACATTGAGACATTGAGACATTGAGACATTGAGATATGAAGACATTGAGACATTGAGACATTGAGACATTGAGATATGAAGACATGGATACATTGAGACATTGAGATATGAAGACATTGAGAAATGGAGACATTGAGATATGAAGACATGGATACATTGAGACATTGAGACATTGAGACATTGAGATATGAAGACATGGACACATTGAGACATTGAGATATGAAGACATGGATACATTGAGACATTGAGATATGAAGACATTGAGACATTGAGACATTGAGACATTGAGACATTGAGACATTGAGACATTGAGACATGGATACATTGAGACATTGAGATATGAAGACATTGAGAAATGGAGACATTGAGATATGAAGACATGGATACATTGAGACATTGAGACATTGAGACATTGAGACATTGAGACATTGAGACATTGAGATATGAAGACATGGACACATTGAGACATTGAGATATGAAGACATGGATACATTGAGACATTGAGATATGAAGACATTGAGACATTGAGACATTGAGACATTGAGACATTGAGACATTGAGACATGGATACATTGAGACATTGAGATATGAAGACATTGAGAAATGGAGACATTGAGATATGAAGACATGGATACATTGAGACAGATACATGGAGACATTGAGACCTAGAGATATGGAGACATTGAGACATGGACACATGGACACATGGAGACATTGAGATCCACTGAAATCATTATTTCACTGCATTTTTTGACTCAAGAAAAACACGACCACACAAATCCACAATGATATCACAGAAACAGCAAGGGCTGTCAGATTATTGTCTGTGCCATAAATTATTAACATGATGAGTATGAGATGAATGTTGATAGGTAATATTTTATTCATATTCTTTCCTGCTGCACTCTGAGATAGACGCCCGAGTGCAAACAATGCTTAGAGACCTTATTCCCCGTGCAATCAATAAGAGTTCTTCCTATTCAAATGAATGCATTATCTGTCTATCTATGTTCTATTTTCTTTGTCTTGGTGGAGTAGAAAATCTATATGAGATTGGGTTACCATTAAATGTAAATGCAAGCTCGCCATTCAGATTTTTGACCATGCACCATGTGTTGCAAAATTTTACTGTTAACTCAAATTGTGACAATCGTGCCACAACATGCATTACTGATTTATATTGTCACAATATTCAATTGTGAACCACCCACCTGTCAACATTGTTTCAGATTATGTTTAAAAAAAAATGAATGCCAGAATATTTTGACAAACATTCAAGATATGCATGTATTACAAAATCATAGAACATATTTTCATAATCAGTGTGGACTCCAAAACACTTCGGAGAAAATATATCCTACCTTTCATACTTTGTATTTGAATTTCATATTTGTTCATAGTAGCGAATCTTGCTTAGTCAGCTTAGATGACGAGTTGCCAGAGGCTGACGTAATGATGGGATAACAAGGCTTGAAGTCCACACAAAATTGCATATTTACCTTCGGGGTGGGGTCTTTCACTTGCCTCAGAATAGACACCGAGTACAACACAAATCCAATTTAACATCACATGAGACTGCCATCCAGCTGGGATGTAGCTCATAAGGACCTTCAGCAGAGCTGGCTAATATGGAAAAGTCTGGTTATTACAAGGTCATCCCAGGAACAAAGTTTTTGCCTGTCTTTAACACCCACGTATAACAGAACCCCACTATAATGAACACTATTTGACATCCCAAATGGTTCGTTATAGCGGGGTCGGATTGTAATCTATAGTATTACTTACAAAGCGCCATCTAATGTACATTTGCTCTTAGTCTAGTCACTCTAGAGGTGGGGTCACTTTCAAAGGACCGTCATACAGAGGCCCTCTTTATTTCTGAAAGAGGCATCCTTGCCTCTCTTTTTACAGATCTGACCTTCCCTACAGGCCTCTCTCGCAATATGCGCGCTGACCTTGCAGTCCAGACAGACAAGCTTTATGACTGCTAAATACTGTCGCTCATAACGAACCGTTTGGATTGTCGGAAAGTGTTCACTATAGATGGTTTTTTTTGTTATATGAGGGTCTGGTGTAAGAATATTGGATAGAAAATATGTTCCCTGCTCTGCTGAGGGTCCCGGGTTCAATCCCGCGCCCGCGCGATCTACATGAGCTACATCTCAGCAGCTGGATGTCGATTACATGAGATGTTAAATTGGAGGTGCGTTGTACTCGGTGTCTATGCTGCGGCAAGTAAAAGACCCCACCCATTGGGGTACATGTGTAGCAAGGTGTGGCGCCAAGCTTTACCATCTCATCATTATGTCTGCCTCTGCCAGCTGGTCATAAGCAGGCACACTATGCAAAAATATGGGTTTGTGACCAGTTTATATACTATAATTTGTTGTTGTTTTTTTGTGTGTTTTTTTTTTGTTGCTGTATTTTTTTTTTTTAATATTTTTCTTTTTTTTTTACATTCACTGTATCAAACATTATGATCAATTTAGCATGCACTATAAGCTCATGAAGTCATGGAATTTGTCTAATGCAGTATTCTTGTCACAACATATACAATTCTCTTTTGCCCTATAAATTTATGATGAGTCATTTCATTCATTTTCTATATTATACAGGTATAAAAGAGGACCCCGCCTTAGGGGCATCTCACTATTAAGACTACTGCACAATTGAGACCACCAGTATTTGGACTACATTCTTACCTTTATTTGTTACCTCTCTATTAAGACCATATCACCATTAAGTCCAGTAAATTTATACAATACCTGTCTAGGTTCCACTGTACAACAGATTAGCTAGTAATATTGGGGCAATTTAATGCTAAGAATAAAGAAATTACAGTAGTTTGGTTAGTGAGGTGGTCTTAATAGTGAGATGGTCTTAATGGTGAGGTGGTCTAAATCGTGAGGTGGTCTAAATAGTAAGTTATCCTAATAGTGAGGTGTTCTTAATAGTGAGGTGGTGTAAATAGTAAAGTGGTCTTTATACTGAGTGAGGTAGTTTTAATAGTGAGGTGGTCATAACAGTGAGGTGGTCCCATTGCATTGGGTATGCAAGTTCTTAATAGTGAGGTGGTGTTAATAGTAAAGTGGTCTTAATACTGAGTGAGGTGGTCATAATAGTGAAGTGATCTTAATAGTGAAGATATCTTAATGGTGAGGTGGTCTTAATAGTGAGGTGGTCATAACAGTGAGGTGGTCCCATTGCGTTGGGTATGCAAGCTTTTTGTTAGCTTAGAAGGCAATTTTTTCATGGTTCAAGGAAGCTATTTCATACTTTTATGGAATATGATTGATGGCGTCTCCCCATATTATACAACGGTGTCAATTTTAATGAGACCGGATAACTTGTTATTATCCAGTCTTTCATATACTTTGAATGATTCATTTAATATTCATTATCTGTTTGGATCTTATTGAAGTGTCTTTCAAATAGTTTGCGCAGTTTATCATTTATTTAGTAGCATACAGTATATGTTCATGTCTTTTTCAGACCTATTCTATTCTATTATATTATATTCATCATGACTTATGCCACCACCATTTGATATTCTATTCCATGTAATTCTTACCTCATATATATTCTATTCTATTATATCCTAACCTAAATATATATTCTATTCTATTCTATTCTGTTCTTACGTAATCATCTATTATTTTCTAAAATATTCTATCCTTGCCTAATCATCTAATATTATACTGTATTGTATTGTATTGTATTGTGTTGCATTGTATTGTATTGTATTGTATTGTATTGTATTGTGTTGCATTGTATTGTATTGTATTGTGTTGCATTGTATTGTATTGTATTGTATTGTATTGTGTTGCATTGTATTGTATTGTATTGTATTGTGTTGCATTGTATTGTATTGCATTGTATTGTGTTGCATTGTATTGTATTGTGTTGCATTGTATTGTATTGTATTGTGTTCCATTGTATTGTATTGTATTGTGTTGCATTGTATTGTGTTGCATTGTATTGTATTGTATTGTATTGTATTGTGTTGCATTGTATTGTATTGTATTGTATTGTGTTGTGTTGCATTGTATTGTATTCTATTGTATTGTATTGTATTCTATTCTATACTATTCTATTGTATTCTATTGTATTCTATTTTATTCTATTGTATTCTATTATATTCTGTTCTGCCTTTATCCAACATCACCCTCATAAAACAGTAATAAATTAGGACCTCATTATCTTGTCAACGATTCATTCTTTATGAAAGTCGACATGCGGCAAAAAATGTTTTGAAAAAATACACAAATATCTTTGACATGTTCTTATGCATTAGTTACATGATAATTTTTCTAGATATCTTGCATAAGTGAGCGCTGAGTCATGCAGCATACAAAAGCTTGGGACCACCCCCAAAGGATAGTTGACAGGTCTAATAAGTAAGCTTAAAAGATTTCTTTAGAAAGGACCAAAAAAAAGAAGTTCTGTTAAATATCTAAACTGACAAGCTGAGAGACACTCATGAGTAACAGAGTTTGTTACTGAATAAAGAGAAAATATAAGTTGGATAGATAGATAGATAGATAGATAGATAGATAGATAGATAGATAGATAGATTGTTTGATAGATAGATAGATAGATAGATAGATGGATAGATGGATAGGCAGATAGATAGATAGATAGATAGATAGATATATGGATAGATGGATAGATAGATAGATAGATATGTCCCTGTCAGTCTTAACTCTCTATCTCTCTATCTCTCTATCTCTCTATCTCTCTATCTCTCTATCTCTCTATCTCTCTATCTCTCTATCTCTCTATCTCTATCTCTCTCTCTATCTCTCTATCTATATATGTTTCTATGTATCATCTATATATCTGTCTACCTATCTATCTATCTATCTATCTATCTGTCTATCTGCCTATCCATCTGTCTATCTGTCTATCCATCTGTCTACATATGTATCAATAATGTGTTAACAAAGAACCCTACAGGTAATCTTTGCTTCACTTAAATTATTGATATGACCTTAATATAGTAGTAACAAATAACACCAAGGTACATCTATTGACATTATACACATTAATATGCATTATACATGTTAATCAATACATGTAACAGTTTGTAATACATATCAATATGAAACATATCATAATACAAAACATTGCATGTCATTGGTATTAGAAATACTTGTAGTCAAACTATTATGTGAGCTGTCACAATTTTTACATATAGGGGCCCTGCATAATTTATTGGAGGCATGATCAATGTATTGTTTGCATGAATACAATGGTATACTGCCTATTATCAGCTATCTATGGAGCACTGATGCAGAGTTACGTAATTTGACAGGTGAATGTACCTAGATAGAGAGAGGCCTTTTTCCATTGTGGCTAAAATAATATTTGGGAGGGGGGGGGGGAAATAAGAAAAGATAAAGTTGCCACTTTTTATTTATTTATATTCATTTTTCAAAACTGCCCTTTCAGGAATGATTTGTACTATTTCACATTTTTAATGGAATGGTCAGATTTTTTTTTTGTCAATAGAAGAAAATATCTTTTAAAAATATGTTGGAAATAGGTTACTTTAATTGTTAATATCCAGCAACATTTGCTGAATGGTTATAAACTAGAATCATATAAAAATGCAATACAAAAATATGAGAATGCGTAATGAAATATTTATTAATTTTAAGTCTTAATGCAAAATATTGATTAATAAATCTTAAGCTTTAATGATATATTTGTAAACAAATTACTTATTGAACGCAAGCTTGAAATATCATTTAAACTACAAAATAATAACCATACATTCACAACAGCATTATCATTTGCATTTTGTGTTGAAAAATATCTAAGCCATGTACAAAACCTAACATGCCATGTTACATGCTTTACATGTCAATAACTGCATGATAGAGGCATGATAGAGACAAGCATTTAAGGGGCACATCAAAAGATAGCTGCAGCATTGCATGTAGAAGGAGAGCACATTGGCAATTATTGTAACATGTAATATAATCATGTCCCTTTGGGCTAACAATGCTATCCGTTACATGTGAAATGCTGCAGCAAGATACAATGCCTCCATCAATAAGATACAGAGGCAGAATGCTTTGGGATGAGGTATGATGCAGATGATAGAATGATGGAGAAAAATATAGTTTGGTTACAGAATAAATGGATGCTTTTTTTAAGTGAATTTGACACGTGTATAAAGTAGTATTAATTATGGGGGAGAAATGAAATAGGTAAGGGGAGGGGGAAATACGAGAGAGTTGAGAGGGGGTAAAGAAGAAGGGTAGGCAAGTAGAAGACCCCACCCATTGGGTGAATGTGCAACATGGTGTGGACACCAAGCCTCATCTCATTACGTTTGCCTGTAACTGGTCATACAAGCTGACTAAGCTTATTACAAGTGACATAGAATAGAATAGAATAGAATAGAATAGAATAGAGGTAAATTGTATAGTTGGTGTATATGCTGGAGCGAGTAAAAGTCCCACCCGTATGGTAAACGTAAGGCAATGCCCGCATGGCCTCTGGTGGGTGGATTAGGGCTTTACGTCCTGTATTCCTGCACCCGATGGGCTAATTAGGAGAGGTAGGGACCAAGGCAATGAGATGAAACAGCCATCCAACTTAGGCTCGAACAGGAATTGAACCCGGGACCCAGTGGTTGGGAACAATGCCTGGTCGCTAAACCTTATCATCTCATCATTAATTCTGCCTCTACCTTGGGTGTTGATAACACTAGCTTGAAAATAGTTAATATACACATAACAGTGGCCAAAAATGTGCTAAATATTAAAATATAATCATAATAATTGTTAATTTTATATAAAATTATTAGATACAGACATATATGCTAATTAGAATTCTATCCAGCAACATGTTTTTACTGTGTCTTTTATGACCTGCGCATGCCCAGTGCAACGTTGAGTGTCACACTCTGGCGCGCTCAGGACGTTGATCAAAGAACGTCATAAGCGTCATTACGAACGTCGCACGTCATGACGTCACGAAACAAACGTCTTGAAGCACGTCCTGCGTGTCTAAAGCAGCGTTTAGGATCACTGCCTGACCTTTTGTATGGATCCATGGCATGGAAATGAACATGTGTATTTGGCATGTTTTGGATTGTGCTAAGCAGGGAGTTGTGGTTCGATAGATTTGCTTTAAATCAGGGCCCTGCTATAAAATATTTGTTTCTATGTCTTTATTCATTCTTTCTTATTCTGTGATCTTCCCGTTATGATATTTTTTTTTAAATTCCTTGTATATGTCATTCATTTAATCATTCATTCGTTCATTCATTCGTTCGTTCATTCATTCATTCATTCGTTCGTTCATTCATGCTATGTATTCCTTGTATATGTCATTGTTCATTCATTTAATAATCGATTAATTCATTCATTCATTCTATGTATTCCTTCATCTGTTTATTTATACCGCTTGCTAATCTTAAAGTTTTCCTTTTTATATTTATTAATTTTACTATGATGTTATTTCAAATTTTTTCTTCACACTATTAATTTTCTTTTTTAAATTGGCTTTTTTCTAACCTGGAGTTTGGTGTTTCTCATGTTAGGCCTATAATTATCTGCTTTGTCACTAATGTCTTTCTTTCTTCTTTCTTTCTTTCTTTTTTTTCTTTCTTTCTTTTGTCTTTTTGTCTTTCTTTCATTTTGTCTTTCTTTCTTTTTCTCATTCTTTCATTTTGTCTTTTTGTCTTTCTTTCTTTTTGCCTTTTTGTCTTTCTTTCTCTCTGTCTTTTTATCTTTCTTTCTTTCTGTCTTTCTTTCTTTTTCTCTTTCTTTCTTTCTGTCTTTCTTTCTTTTTCTCTGTCTTTCTTTCTTTTTCTCTTTCTTTCTTTCTGTCTTTCTTTTTCTCTTTCTTTATTTTCTTTCTTTCTTTCCTTCTCTTTTTCTTTCTCTATTTTTCTTCCCGTTTACATGAGCTGTTATAATGCTCCACATTAAACGTAGTAAAGAACAAGTTATGATAATCCATGCAGACCACCCTGATGGCACGAACGTTACAACATTTCTTTCTCAATTACCCCAACCAGTACACTACCCCAGAATCTCCAGGTCAGAGTTCAAGATCCCTCCTATAGGGTGCTTAAGCGTATTGCCCTTTAAACATTACCCCACTCCAGGTGAGAATAGGTTTCTGAGTGCAACAAATGATAACACAAGAATCCCTGCTTAGCAGCTCCTGTGGTTAACAAATTGTTATGTTATAGACCAAAGGGGTGAGAAAGGCAAAGCTTAGACAGGTCTTAAATAAGGGGAACTAGATTAACAGCAATCGTAACACTACTCTATATATTGATTACTTGTGAGAATGCAGTCCTTTCACTGGGCCGCCCTGAATTCAGCAAGACATAAGTCTTTCCTCTCCTCTTATTACTCATTTTGCTTTTCAGACATAGTAGGTTACTGATTCCATAAATATAATTTTCTCTGAGAAATAACAGAAATCAACAAAATGATAAGATGTCAAATATACATTAAAATGCACTAAATATACTGCTGCTAGGATGCACTTTGCTTTAGCCAATCAGAGTCAAGGGTGGGAACTTTTTCAGCCAATAGAATTGCAGTATTCTGTCGTAGCCACCTGGTGGAAATACAGTGAACCATCCGTGAAAATCACTACTATGATACAGTACCGCGTGTAATGTGATAAACTTTGAAATAGTTAAATTTATGGTGTAAATAATGTTGGTCACACTTTTGCGAAGTTTATCACACTGCAGTCATTCATGAATAATATCCAGGTCAGTAATTTTCCTCATAATAATGAACATCTATACTAGGATTCAAAGTTGACATCCATGTGGTATTCAGGCATAATGTAAAAAGCAAATGATTAGAAAGTCAAATGTAAAATGACGATTCTGTGATTATTTTTTATCAATTGTTTGATAAATTGGCCATTGTGATTTCTAGTGTTTCCCTGTGACCATTAAAAATACTAGAAGGTAAGAAATTATCATTTGAAAGATAGATAATTTGTTAATTGTTCATTCAGGCCAAAGTATTTGCACAACAATGCAATTGCACAGCTAATCAGCTCAACCAATCATTCACAAAGGCAAACGTAATAAAGAGCTGACAACGACCCCCTCATGCACAATGACACACAGCAACCATACACTTCATGGGTGGGTCTTTCCACTGCCTCTGCACAGCCACTGTACTCCTAATAACACACCCTTCCATTGAGCCACTACTAACCTACCATTGCACCCCTAGCTAGCCCTGTTATCAGTAGACAGGTATGCTGTGCCTGTGAATTATTTGACAGGCCAAAGTTCATAGAGGGTGCAAAAGCATGCTAATATAAGCATGTCTGTCAGCTGTTCATTTTGTCCATGCTGCCTGCTCTATCATCGTGTAAATTCCATGCTAGACAACGTGTAGTGACATGGAATACTAATGACCCATGCTTAGCCTTGGTGAAGTATGTATGTTAAGATAAGGCATGGATTCAGCAGAGATTTGAGTCAATTAAAAGTCAAATTGATAGTTTTGGGCTATAACATTTGACATATACAGTAATATCTCTTTATGAAGATAACCATTAGTACACTATCATTGGTCTTAATGATGAGAAATTGAAATGCATGGTGATAATATTTTTGTTGCTTGAAGCTGTCCAATTTTATAATATACACTGTATGCATCCTAGCTGGCATTACCAAATTCAGTTTCTTTCTTTCTTACTTCTTTCTTTCTTTCGTTCTTTCTTTTATTTATTTCTTTCTTTCTTATTACTTTCTTGCTTATCACTTTCTTATTTCTCTCTCTTTCTCTCTTTTGTTCTTCCTGTCCTTTTGTATTTCCTTCTAGCTTTCGTTCTTTCTTTCTTTCTGTCCTTCCTATGATCCTACCTTTCTCATCTTTCATTCCTTCCGAACAAAAAAAACTCCAAACTAAAAAAAAAAAAAAAAATTACTTCCCATAATATAAAACCACCACTTCCGGTAACTCCATATTTTCCCTCAATCATAAACACCCTACCAGAGGGGTGATTCTGCTTGTTACCCTGTTCTATCTCTCTGAATAGACACGTTATCAGTGAGAGGGCATCATTATCTTGGTCAGGTTTCTAGATCGTGCTATGTGCCCCTTTTAAAATCATGTTCTACTCCCAAAATCACCCTCTGTACATGTTTCGCCCTCCTGCGGGTTAATTTAACTGTCAACACACCGCACGTGCCACGACGCTTCTTTTAACGCCATGACGTCACTCGTGACAGCCGTCATGACGTTCGATTTATCACACCTCCAAGTAGTATTCAAAGGTGTGCATGTGTCATGCAGTTCGGGAATAAACTAAAATTGTATTTCTTTATTTAAAAAAAAAATTTATAATGAGGATGATTTAAATCGTATTGTCTTTCTCTTTATTTGTGCTAAAAAATGTTTTTTATTTATTTTTTTTTATTTTTTTTCACGAGTGTTCCATTTTATTGATCAGTAGGCATATGACGCATAAAAGTTTGACATTTTCTTAGCATTTATACAATCATTAAATTTAGGGCGGGGTTAGAAATAAGAATCAAACATGACAGGTATTTATATGTAATATAAGAACTTTCTGTAAACATCTAACAATCAGTTTCTGAACAAACAATGCAGTCGAAATATACAGTCAAACTTCACTGTAATACCTTTAAATTTAAAATACATTGAAACATACAATGTAACCTCCCTTTAAGACCACCTCACAATTAAGACCACATCTTTTGAAGCTACATCCTGGCTGTATAGTTTTTACCTCGCTATTAAGACCACCTCACTATTAAGATCAGTAAAGCGGTCCTAGTGGCGAGGGTCCACCACAATGTTACAATAATCACACTTAACTATGTAATATGACATATGGGTTTCAGGGTATCAATTTGATATAATTATAATCATATTTGAAATAATAATTCAGTATAATCATGGTCATATTTTACTATAATGTCAGTGTCAACACTCTATATACGTAAATGAAAAAAACGGGTTAGTGTGTTATTTACAATCAACTCTCCCAGCATGCACCTCGCTAAGAGGATTGCAGAAAGAGGATTATATTTATTAAGAGCAAAAAATGACAGATTATGAGCGGTATGCAAACACGAGTCAGTGTCATATTGACCATTTTTGACACACATTCATGCAGCCATGATGGCATATTATAGGGCTTCAATAGCTTAAGGTTCTATTATCAAATGTATGGATTTAAATAAAGTCGCTGAAAGAGGATTTAAAGATACGTTTTTTAGACTTTGTTTGTATTTGCTTAGATTGAATAAAAGCTATTTTGTTGATAATATGCAGACAGATTAGAGTCTATTTTCTGTTTGTATTAATAAAAGATATATATACAGTGAGATACAGTGATATAAAGATACCTTATGATATATATGATGATATATAAGATGATATATATGATGATACCTTATGATATATATGATGATATATATATGAAAGTAAATATCATGAAATATCACTAAACAAAACAATCCAATACAATACAATATATATGTACCGGGCTGTACTACAAGTTTTACTTTTGAGACCCCTATGTGAAAATGTGCCTGCTTTGATAGTGATTTAGTTTAAAGTGTGATTAAAATATCGAGTAATTTTTCTGGCCTAGTTTCGTACTAAAAAAAAGTTATATGCCTGGTTCTAATATAAAATAGTAATCGAAAGTAATATCCCAAAAAACTCCATATTGTATTGTATTTTATTGTATTGTTTTGTTCTAGTGCTATACTTGTCTGAAGCTTAGTCAACTTATATGACCAGAGGTAGAGGCAGATGTAATGATGAGATAAGGCTGCTTGGAGTCCCAACCGTGTTACACATTTACCCCATGGGTGGAGTCTTTTCTTGCCTCAGCATAGACACTGTGTACAAGGAACCTCCAACTTTATGTCTCTTGCATCTGACATCCATACCTGCCTGGACCAGAATTCGAATCATGGACCTTCAGCAGAGCTAGTGAGTACCCCAATCCACTAGACCACTGAGCTAATAATATCAAAAGCTGTAAATCCTGTCCATCTCCCAGACAGACACACACACCAATCACCAAATCCCCCCCCCTCCACGTCCAACCCCGCCCCCCCCCCATATATTATGCAATATTATGCATATACAGCATCTTATGAAGGTGACAATTTCAGCTGGGGCTATATAGTATGATGGGCCGAGTTAAGCTATGATAGATGGGAGATGTGACTGACTCGCTTCTATGGGGCCATTGTATGGGATGCCCGTGGAGATTTTGACCAACAATACCCATTGGGCCCCCCTTGGCCCCCCCCCCCCCATGCTATTTTGGAGTATTCTCACGCCTTGTGCCACCCTCAGGGAGACAGGAGGGACGGCGAGGCAACAGTTGGGGTCGATTGTGAATGGTGGAGCATTGGGAATAATGATATGGAGAAATTAGTTTTTATATTTTTTTTTCGCTTTTTTTTTTTGGAGGGGGAGGAGGGCAGGGGGCGTGGTTCTTTGTTTATTATATAGTGAAAAATTAATTACGAGCAATTACGTTTATTTGAGGTTATTTCTTTTTATTTGTCAATGTTGAGACTGCAGACATATATATATTCATTTATTATTAATATGCATAATTACGTAAGCAGGTTTTTGAAAATTTATTCAAAATCATCTTGAAAAAAACTATCAGAAAAATAATAAATAAATGGCCTTTCAATTCCAACAAATGAATAAAAGATATTATTTTCACAATAAGCATATGGGAAAATTGGAAGAATTTTGCTGTGATTTTTTATCTCTATTAGAATTTAATATATAGTGAAACTTCCTTATTAAGACCACCTTCTTTGTTTAATATACTGTTCTTAATAATGAGGTGGAATATAATACTAAGAATACCATATTGGGTTGAAAATTAATGAAACTGTGATGTACTGTATATTAAAAACATTAGATCATCTGTGTTTGTGCATGCAGTTATAATGAACTGAGCAGTTTATATCACCAAATCTGTTTCCTATTAAACTATTCATTATGAGCATCATTCTGTGTGGAAACCATTGTCTGTGTGTCACTGCAACCTGAGCATAGAATCTGCTGTTTTAAGAACTCCTCACTGGCTCCCTGTGATGTAGTGATGCTTCTAGGAGTGGCTACATTGTTATGGCCAATAAAAACAACATATTCTGAAAGCTTTCGTTTTGCAAGGGTCGTGTGGGGGCCTGGGGAGGGTTGTGGAGTGAAATGTGATGAGAATGCAAGCGGAGAGGGTGCTTTGACTTTTGTAGGCTCAAGATTTTAAACTCCACTTTGGGTATATAGAGCCTCTTTTTGTGCTGTCATGGTATGTTTCCATGTACTCTTGCTGTTGTCAAGAAATGATATTGAAAGTGTAAATTGTCTCATATGCCCCTTTAACCCGTATAAATATAATTACTGCAATCTATCTATCTATCTATCTATCTACATGTATCTATCCATCTATCTGTCTATCCATCTATCGCTCTATCTGTCTATCTATCTGTCTGTCTGTCTGTCTGTCTAGCTGTCGCACTGTCTCTCGTGCTATCTGTCTGTCTGTCTATCTGTCTATCTATCTATCTATCTATCTATATATATATATATATATATATATATATATATATATATCCATCCCTCCATCTATCATCTATCCATCTATATATATCCATCTATCTTGCTATCTCTCTATCTCTCTATCTCTCTTTCTATCTATCTATCTTTCTATCTTTCTATCTATCTTTCTATCCATCTATCTATCTATCTATCTATCTATCTATCTATATATCTCTCTATCTATCTCTCTATCTATCTGTTTATATGTCTGTCTATCTATCTATCTATCTATCCATCCATCCAACTATCTATCCATATATCTATCATATAATTTCTGCAATATGTTGTCATGTGTTTCATGATCTGTATCTGTCTACATTTAAACTTAGTCTTTCGATATGTCCTTGTCTCTATCTGTGTGTCTCTTTCCCTCTCTTTCACCTCTGTGTGTGTGTGTCTCTAACTATACATATATAATTCCGCCAATGCCACCCTATACACAATCTGTCATTCGCTTCATGTGTTTTCATCTTGTTCTGATAGGTATTTTGCATGTTATGTAAAAATTCCTCACCAAAAATGATGTTCCATCAAAACCTATGTTCTTTTTTTTCCTGCTAGCTTATAAGGAAGCTATATACAGAATTATGCTTCAACATAAATATGGGTGGGATTTTAATTTGCTTTGAATTTATTGTTATATTTTGTGTTGTGTTTTATCCATCTATTTCATTGTGGATGACAGTACTGCATTGTTTATTGCACTATGTAATGCCTCGTTCGAAAATTGCATTATGGATGACAGTATTTTATTTGCTTGCTTGGTTACTACTTCTACTACTACTACTACTACTTCTACTACTACTGCTACTACTACTACTACTACTACGACCACTACGACCACTACTACTACTACTACTACTTCTACTACTACTGCTACTACTACTACTACTACTACGACCACTACGACCACTACTACTACTACTACTACTACGACCACTACGACCACTACTACTACTACTACTACTACTACTACTACTTCTACTACTACTGCTACTACTACTACTACTACTACGACCACTACGACCACTACTACTACTACTACTACTACGACCACTACGACCACTACTACTACTACTACTACTTCTGCTACTCTACTATACTTCTTCTTCTACTATTTCTTCTTCTTCTTCTGATACAACTTCTTTTTCTTCTAATACTTTTTTTCTTCGTTTTTTTCTTTTTTCTTTTATTCCTTACTTCATCTTCTTCTTCTGATACAATTTCGTCTTCTTCTTCTTCTAATACTACTACTACTTCTTCTTCTTCCTTCTTTTTTTACTTCTTTTCCTTCTCCATTTTTTCCTTCTTCTCTTTCTTCTCCTTCATCTCCTTCATCTCCTTCTTCTCCTTCTCCTCCTTCTCCTTCTTCTTCTCTATCTTCTCCATCTTCTCCTCCTTCTCCTTCTTCTTCTCTATCTTCTCCATCTTCTCCTCCTTCTCCTTCTTCTTCTCCTCCTTCTCCTTCTTCTTCTCTATCTTCTCCATCTTCTCCTCCTTCTTCTCCTTCTTCTCCTTCATGTCATTCTTCTCCTTCTTCTCCTATGTATCTTCCAACAGCACCATGTTTCCTCAGTTCTAAACCAAATTTGCTGCATCATCATTCTAAACGTTGGTTCCACGTTGCTTTACAAACCTCCTACCAACCAATGGCCCTTTGTGTCTGGTCCAAATACCAGATAAATCCTCTTTAAGCCTAATTATTAATTTACAGGCAGAATTCCACCGCTCCAGTGATGACAAAACATCATGCCACCCCACCTAGCTCTCTGTATCTAGCTATCGTCATTTTGTAGTGGAACCCCGTCATCAACATCACCCCTGGTGCAACGAATGCCAGTCTTAATTGTGAGGTAGTCTTAATAGCGATGCCAAATAATGTCAGGAATCTAGTTTATATAGCAAAATGGCAAAATGAGTGGTTCTAGTATTGAGGTGGCCTTCATAGTGAGGTGGTCTTGCTTTTGAGGTGGTCTTAATAGCGAAATGGTCTCTATATTGAGGTGCCTTATAAGAGGGTTTTCAAAATATTAAAAATGGTCTTAATAGTGATATGGTCTCAACATTTAGGCGATCATAATGTGGTATTAATTTTGAGGGTGTTTGATAGTAAGATGGTCTTTATATGGAGGTGGTCTTAATAAGGAGGTAGTTTTGAGTGCAGTGGCCTTAGAGATGGTCTTTTAAGATAGTGAGGTGGTCTTAGATAAGGTCTTAATAGTGAGATGGTCTTGATACTGAGGCATCTTGCACCTGTGTGTTGTATCAGTATTTTAGAACCAATGGTGTTTAGTATTGCAAGAGTATATCATTCCCTATTTAGATTTCTCAAATATAAACACCGAATATGGCCCTAAGCCCAAAAGCAAACAAAGGAGTGAAAAAACCAAATATGCTCACACATACATATCGGAAATGTTATATAATGGGCCATATTTCGTATTTCTATATTCCCATCCACAAAATGGGTCTTTATGGTGTAAAATGTTGCAATAGAATAGAATAGAATAGAACAGAATAGAACAGAATAGAATAGAATAGAATAGAACAGAATAGAACAGAATAGAATAGAATAGTGATGATTAATAGGACAAAAGGTGATGATTAGATCAGCAAAGTCAGCAGACGTAATGAGGAGCTGACAAAGCAAGAAACAGAATAAACTAAATTAGAATTGAACAGAATTTAAAATTTCCATCACAATTACGTAATAATCCATCTTTCTTTCGCATGTTTTACTTTTTTGTCTGTCTGTCTCAAAATGTGACAGAAATATCTTTCTTTCTCGTTAAATACTTCTTTATTTCAAGATGATACAAATAACCTCGCTTTGGAACAGTCTGGGGATTTCCTTTGTTACATGATAGTCCTTAAGGTCCCTTAAGGTTTATGACGTCACCTGAAACCCGTCTGTCATCTCATGTGATTTGAAGATTTACAACATTGCCAAAAAGCAAAAAAAAACAGGGAGGTCATTGCCATAAAATGTCTGCAAGTTTATAAAATTCGTATATTGTTACCATTGTAACTACTTCTACAACTGAATTTACTACTGCTGCTGCTGCTACTACTACTACTACTACTACTACTACTACTACTACTATTACTACTACTTCTACTACTACTACTACTACTACTATTACTACTACTACTACTACTACTACTACTACTACTACTACTACTACTATTACTACTACTACTACTACTACTATGACTACTACTACTACTACTAAAACTACTACTACTACTACTACTACAACTATTACTACTACTACTACTACTATGACTACTACTACTACTTCTACTACTACTACTACTACTATTACTACTACTACTATTACTACTACTACTACTACAACTATTACTACTACTACAACTACTATGACTACTACTACTACTACTATATTATCAGCAAGTGCAGGTCTCCCATCCACTTCTTGTGGGGATTCTTATCAATTTTCCACTATTGCCATTCTCCAGTTATATGGGGGGAGAAAACCTAATTACTCAAGTGCTGTCAGAAAATCTGCGCGTAAGATCTGGTTAGTTGGTCACGTGACCGCCGCCATTAATGTGTTTGCATGGTAAATCACGTGATTTAATTAGCATGAAACGCAGTTCTCGTAGGTCCCGAGACCTCCACAAAAGCTAGAAGCTCTAACCGAAAGACCAGCGTAGAAGGCTCCGTTTGTTTAGCTTACAATACAACCCACTTTCCTGTTATATGACAAGGATTATTTACATATTTTATTGTAATCTTTGTTATTATACGATATATTGCATAACCTCACAATTGAAACCAAACTGTCTTGAATTCGATTGTGTAATTGGAAAAGTTGTCTTATTTTTGGGCTAATTAGCATTATGGAATACAATTTTACTAAAATTTCAATGGTAGTGTAATGTGATTTTGATAGATATAAATATGGAAAGTGCAGCCCTCTAAGGCAATTTCTTGCCACTGTCGAGGGTTGATTGATGAGGTGAGAGAGAATGGAGGAGTCCACCCATTTTACACATAAACCCCATGGGTGGGATCTTCTACTTGCCTCAGCATAGGCACTGAGTACAAGGGATCCCAAATTTAACATCTCATCCGAACAACATCCACCTGGGATGTTTCTTACGAAGGGTGCCCGGGCCGGGGATTTAACCCGCGTCCTTCAGAGGAGCGGACGAGCGTCATACCACGGGACCACCCAGCTGATGAACTTTCGTTGTAGTATTAATAATTTTACTCTAAATGTACAGCTAGTATAGGCTTGATATTAAATCCACCATTAATTATTATAAATTATACTGGCCTTATTTGAGCAGTGTTCTTTTATAGTAAGGTTAAACGATGGCATTAATACTGGTAAACAAATTAGTGGTCTCAATAGCGAGGTGGTCTGCATGTGAAGTTTCACTGTGTTTCCATTGCCAGGTCATTTATTATACCAAATACATATTGGAATATGATTTATACGTCTTAATTGTGAGGTGCTTTTAATGGGAGATTATATGCTATCGTGTGGTTTTTGCATTATAATTTTAGGAATATTTATCTTTCAAGAAATGATCTGAAATGTTTATTTTCTTAAAACCAAAATTACTGCTTTCTCCATATTTCATTTTAAATTTCTTTTGTTTTATATTTATGGCATTTTCCAGAAACAGACGCACAATTAAAAGGCAATAATAAGCGGTATTATTTATTAGTAGTTCCATTTAGCTGCAACTAATTATTTTCTTTCAAAAGCCACAGCTCTATGCTAATTTCTGCGGCAAAGATTTTATTGATTTCTACACAACAGCCAAGTGGCATTATCCACACTTTTGCACATTTGCCAGTATGACATTTTTATTATTTCATAATAATGAGCATATCTGCAGAGATGTCATTAATATTTTATGACCTATAGACAAAAGGCTGTACACAACTATAGCATAATCAATCTTTATTCTTTCAACAAAAACAAAGTCGAAGTCAGACTGACTAAAAAAATACGCCAGTGATATCCACTTACATGTGACTGTGTATGACAACTCAGCGCTATATATGGCTTACAGTGATTCGTTTTAGCTTTGATGGCGAAATGTCTGTTGTGACAGACTGACAGAAAGACAAAGAAATAGACAGACAGACATCCAGGGAGGAAGTTCTATACTGAATGATTAATAGTTAGGCCTAAGCCAGAAATATCTTAACTGTCATAGTACAAAATGATAATACTACTACTGCTGCTGCTACTACTGCTACTACTACTACTGCTACTACTATTACTACTACTATTACTACTACTACTACTACTACTACTACTACTACTACTGCTACGACTACTACTACTACTACTACTACTACTACTACTACTACTACTACTACTACTACTACTACTACTACTGCTACGACTACTACTACTGCTACTACTACTACTGCTACTACTATTACTACTACTATTACTACTACTACTACTACTACTACTACTACTACTGCTACGACTACTACTACTACTACTACTACTACTACTACTACTACTACTGCTACGACTACTACTACTACTACTACTACTACTACTACTACTACTACTACTACTACTACTACTACTACTACTACTGCTACTGCTGCTGCTGTTACTACTACTACTACTACTACCACCACTACTACCACTACTTCTACTGCTGCTGCTACTACTACTACTACTACTACTACTACTACTACTACTACTACTACTACTACTACTACTACTACTATTACTACTACTACTACTACTACTGCTACGACTACTACTGCTACTACTACTACTACTACTACTACTGCTACTACTACTACTGCGACTACTATTACTACTACTACTACTATTACTTCTACTACTACTACTACTACTGCTACGACTACTACTGCTACTACTATTACTACTACTACTACTATTACTACTACTACTACTACTATTACTACTACTACTATTACTACTACTACTACTACTACTGCTACGACTACTACTGCTACTACTACTACTACTACTACTACTACTTCTACTGCTGCTGCTACTACTACTACTACTACTACTACTGCTATTACTACTACCATGACTACTACTACTATTTACTAATTTACTGTTGGGAATTTTATTATCCTTTTTTAGCCATTCTTCTATTAATCATATATGCAGTCCATGGTGGCTATAAACCAGTGTACTCCAGTGGAGTGACTATTTATTAATTATGTATCATTTCAATTGACTGTGGCCAGTTTTATTGACTGTAAGTCAGTGATGGATTGTCCAAAAGTACTTGACAATGTGCTATAGGCCTCCTTGTGTCCTTCAATCATTAAAAACCAATTACTGGCATGATATACTAGTACTCCGACAATTATGTCAATTAATAACCTCATAATATAGTAATGATTTGCAAATTGACAGAGCATGGATGTATCAATGTCATGTCGTCACCTCTGCAAGGTCACATGTGACATGTATGGTGTGACTTTGCTTCCAGATATAGGTCACCATGAATTTCATTATCATGTCAATGTATAGACATGTATTAGTTCAGAAAAACCTTTAGTCTCATAACGGTATATAAAGAGAAAAATATTAGTTTTCCTGTTTTACCAATTTAAAAGGTATTTGTTTCGATGTAGGCATTTCTTGCCAATTGCAAAGTATCTATATAAATGCATTTTATCTAAAAATCATTTGTAACTAAATAGAAAAACTTTGCATGATTTGGTACATTTATTGCCATTTTATACAAACTGGTTCGTCATGCATTTTCACTATATACATGTACAGTTTTTTTCTGTAAACCATAAATATTTAGCATGCATAGAGTACTGAATATTCGGATCATATACATTTTGGTGTTAATTAAAGGTGAGATTCTACTGCTTAAGGATTCCTATTAATTACTCCTTAAGTATAAAACTTAATTAGCCTTATGTACTTAATCCTATAATATTCTTTATACTTAAGTTAGCATTTTAAAAGTAACAAACGAACTGCTCTCTCCATTTTATCACAGATATTACTGACCACAAAAACGAAAGTTCTCTGAATTTTCTTGATTCAAACACGAATAATAAATGCCTCTAATGCGAAGTTATACTGTATAATTCTCACGCTTTAAATACACAAAAATGGTGCGACTTTTATTGCACAGTATTCCAGCAGGCAATCAATCAATATTTCGTGTAAGTGATATAGTTGGGAATTGCTCGGTATTGATATATTCATTGCAAAAAGTCACGATAGATTTTTGGACGGTTTGACTTGACATCAAGGTAAATATTGATTATTAGCTCAAAATAGAGCCATTGAAATGCATGCTCTGAATATGCAATGCCTTATGTATTGAGAATATTTCCATAAATAAACGATAAAAAAATACACTTAGAAGGTATTTAGAGGCACATTTAGCATCATTATGCTCATCAAAGGACTTA
>OW028580.1:18411601-18669101 GCA_932294295.1 Alitta virens | reverse complement strand
ATAACAAAGCATGTAAAAATATTGGAAAAGTGGAAAAAATAGAAAACTAGGCAAGGCTGGGTGTCAGATGTCTAGAAGTAATGTATATGCTAAGTTAGGATAACTACCAACACTCTAGAACTTAGAATTCTAGGATGCTACAAATTAGACCAATAGTTTTCTATGTGGCGGGCGAGATAACTTGCATTAAATCGTAATTTTCAGTGTTTCCTAATACAATAATTCCTGGGATGCATGAAATTTTGTTATAATGTCAAATAATGTAGCAATTTTATGCTTTAATTATAAATAAACATGAAAGTTCTTTTGGTATATGAAATTTTGTTTAAAGTTAGATAATGAGGTAATTTAGTGGGTATGTAATAAACCAACTTATTGGTGCATTATATATATATATATATAGATATATAGTTAACTAGTGTTATATAAATAAACATTTTGTAAAATAACACAATTTAATTTTATGACACTATTGAATTATAAGTTATCTGCTGGTTAAAGGCTCTTTAGCTTTTCTAGCGGTCCAAGGTTCGATTTCTTGCTAAGCACTTCATATCAGCTAAATCCGTTATAAATCATAAGAAATTATATTATCCTAGTGGTGCCTTGTACTTGGTGTCTGTGCTGGGGCCAGTAAAAGACTCCACACATTGGGTAAAATGTGACATAAATAATGGCGTTGACTGTTTGCCTTATCATCTCATCATTACATTTGCCTCTAGAACCTCCTCATGCATAGTGACATAAGTTAACAGACGTACAGTTCTAGCACTAAGATAACTTATGTTGTAAAATATGTGCATTGAAATACCATTATTGTATAAAAATCAATCTTAAATTTATTGCACGAATCTCTCTGCACTGCATCATGGCAAAAAATTGAAGAAAAAAACAAATAGAAGCAGACTGATCGTCTGACAATTCGAAATATGAAACGGATTATCAGACAAGTCACCAAAAAAAAGAAGAAAACAGAAGCTGCAATATATGAGCAAAAAAAGTGCAAAATTGAATATCATAGCGAGACAGAAGAAAAAAAAAGACAACAAAAAAATGTGAAGTGTAATACCTCCACACTCGACAAAAATAACACGTGGAAAATGAGCGATAAACCCAGCTAAATGATGATAAAAATGTGTGAATCTTCATTTATTATTCAGACAATACAAACAGCTGACTATGAGCCAGGCATTGTGCATGAATAAGTGATGAGAATCCCATCCTGCTGCCACAGTTTGGTAACAATGAATAGATAGCCTGCATTACTGGGAAGCTGCTCTGGGCCCCTCCGAGGATAGAACTTGTGGCCTAAAACCTTATATATATATATACACACACATACACATATATATATAGCTGAGTTAATGGCCAGGGTTCTCGCCAGCTGAGCCAGGAAAGAGCCAGGGCACTTTGCAATGTTTTCGTTTAATTTTTGTAGCATTTTTTGGCCCATTTTTCATCATATTATTTTTCACGAAATTTGGACTGTTTTTACACTAAATATGGATTATAGTTGTCAAGTGCTAGATGTGACAATTATATGAGGGGTCGATAATTTGTAGTCAAGAGTCCAAAGTTGTTATTGTAATGTATTTATAGTTCTGCTACAAAAATGATATTGCAAGAGTTATATATTTACTTACCTGATTTCGCAGATATCAATTGATTGCTTGTTTGTCTGGTTGCTTGCTTGCTTGCTTGTTTGTCCGCTTGCTTGTTTGTCCGCTTGCTTACTTGCTGTTTAGTAGTTGCATCACTGTACTTATTCGTTAATGTTCTGAGTTTCGTCTTGCTTTTGTTGACTTCCAATTTGCTTAGTTGCTTAGTTGCTTGCATGAATGCTTGCTTGCTTATTGCTGGATTTGCTTGATTGTTAAGGTTTAGCATTCTAGATCTTGTGATCTTTTTTTATGTTGAATTCTTTTTTGCACACCTGTTGGCATTATGGCTTACTTGCGTGTTGGCTTGCAATACTTGCATGGTTGTAAATCAATGCTTGCATAGTTTTGCTTTGGTAAATTACGATTTATTTTACTTGATTGAATTCTGTAAATTACAATTGCTAACACCCAAACAACTGCATTTTAGCTAATTTTCCCCGTTCTTGCAAAAAAAATATATATATATTCCAACAATATTTTATGCAGCAATCAACATTATTCAATAATATTTCATATTTTTCTCAGTAATCTTTACTTCCATATATCTATCCGTTTAACTAAGCTGGCATGGCACAGCATGCCATGAATATTTTGCCTGCTTCAGATCAAAGCGATGCTAATATCCTGACCTAAAATCATTCTCTGAAGTTTTGCAGCAAGTTAGGGTGGCCTGGGGCATATAATGATAGATCACTGTATCTACGTATCAACGTATCAGAGGGTTGGGAGTTGCATATGAACTGATTATGAGTCATTTTCACACACGGAGTCATACTTGACGCCACAAAGAAAAGAACACCTGGCTCCGTTCACGAAAAAAAGAAAGAAACAGAAAGCAAAACTCCATGACGTTTGTTCTCTTCATACAAGAAAAAAAGAAAACATTTCAATGTTTGAATGGGGCAGCTGAGTTGTGAATAGAATAGAATAGGATAGAATAGGATAGAATGGTTGATTTGCTCAGCTGGTGGCAGACGTCACTATGAGGTGACAAGACAAGGAAATAAATCCAATAAAATACATAATAGACAATAATATAACTATTCTATTCTGATCTATTCTATTATATTATATTCTATTCTAATTGTGGCTCCATTATTTACATTGAACTTTGAGATCACCTCGCCATTAAGACCACCTCACAATTAAACCTCTCTAATTTCGGCATCAGGTGTGTCTTTAATGCAACATTTTACCCCCCCCCCCCCGATATAAAGACTACTTCACCATTAAAACCTCTCAATTTCAGACCCAATAGTGGTCATAATAATGAGGATTTACTGTATAAACATTATAATACCATATAATTAGTGTTAAAACAGAAAAATGTTCTTGAATACGGTATCAGACTGTATATGAAAGTAAAATTGATATTGGAATATAGCGAGAAAATGTAACACTATATATGCCACAACATTCCATAGATATATTTCACACAGATATATTTCATTCTGTGGCCGGGGATTCACCGCGTATGCAAGGGATTTGAACTGATATATCTATAGCTATCATTTTTCACAAGCAATTTCATCACACCCGAGTCTCGCTGTATCTCATTGACTCCGAGATCCAAAGGATTTCATCACGATATGTCCCCGAACGGTGCTGCACCAGTTTTTACGACATATGTTTACGACCTGACATGACAAATCTAATATAACTTATGCTATCACATTCAATTAGCTTTAAATATTCCTATTTTTTGTATTTAATTTTTTTTTTTTTCATTATTGTGTTTTGGAAAATTTTGCAATTTTGTATATTCGTGCGTGTATAGCAAGCTGCCCCATTAAAATACCAGTACAAAGTTTATAATTTGGAAAGGAAATGATTTTAAAATGAAAGTATTTTGAATTTTTGTCAATGATGCTGCATGAACCATGCATACATATCTCGGCTTGGTACGAATAATTGTTTTTCAAGTAGAACATAATCAAAATATGGTTAATATATCTATTATCCAATGTACAACATGAGTTAAATTGCAGTATTTTGAAATATTATACATGGTTTTTCATACATTTTATCAAGTACATGTAATAGATAAAAATTTTAAAAAAACATAACAGTTACATCAAAATAACTGATATTTTACTTTTGTTATTTAATTGTAATTTTCTTTTGTTTTATCTTGTTATATCAATTTTTATTTTTTAAGTTTGCTTAATAACAGAGCTGTTTTAAATATTTATTATAGATAAATGAGTAAATAAATAGTGTTGTGTTAAATTCTGGTATATAACCTGGGTCTATAAGATGTCTTCGTTATTCTGGGGTTTCGTTATATACAGGTTAATTTTTCTATTAGAAACTACATGAAAAGAAAATTACTATTTCCTCTTCAATTTATGAAGAAAACAATACAATTTCTTCTTCAATGAATGAAGAGAAAAATATTGTTCCTTCTTTGATTAATGAAGAAAAAAATACAATTTCTACTTCAATTAATTAAGAGAAAAATACAATTTCTTCTTCAATTAATGAAGAGAAAAATACAATTTCTACTTCAATTAATAAGGAGAAAAATACAATTTCTTCCTCAATTCATGAAGAGAAAAATACAATTCCTACTTCAATTAATGAAGAGATAAATACAATTTCTTCCTCAATTCATGAAGAGAAAAATAATATCTCTTCAATTAATGAAGAGAAAAATGCAATTTCTTCTTCAATTATTGAAGAGAAAAATAATATCTCTTCAATTAATGAAGAGAAAAATACAATTTCTTCTTCAATTAATGAAGAGAAGTTACTCTTTCTTCTTCAATTAATGAGAAAAATACAATTTCTTCTTCAATTACTACTTTGCTAGATTCTGACTTAAATTATATAAACCAATAATTGATATAAATTATAACTTGGATGAACTATACATATCTCGGTACTTAAAAAATGACACTATATGACAATTTCAATCTATGAAATCCGTTATATTTCACCACAAAACCACAGAAATAAATCAATTGTCAGTTGGCAAACACTATTGCAAAATGTTCTCACGGATTCACACATTCTGATGACATTCATGAAAACTGCACAGCAACCATGCAAGACCTATTTGCTTGCTGTAATTAAAAATTTCATTACCCCAGTTAATTAATTGAGCCCAGTAACCATCTTGCATTCATTGCAAGCCACGTTTTGAGCCTTTTTGATGAGCCTAATTAATTCCTATCCATGTTTTTCCTGAATTCGTTTTCACACCCAAAATGTTTTTTTCCCCAAGTTAGCCCAGTCGTAAAATTTGCAGAACTAGATTTTATGGACCATACAACAATTGAACTTTGTTGTACAGAGATGTGAATGGCTTCTGTTAGCCAATCAGAATACCTTATTGTCATCCATCCAGCATGGGTGTATGCTGGACAGCTGGAGTGTATGTTGGATGGCTGCAGTGTATGTTGGATGGTTGCAGTGTATGTTGGATGGCTGCATTATATGTTGGATGGTGGCAATGTATGTTGAATGGCTGCATTATATGTTGGATGGTTGCAGTGTATGTTGGATGGCTGCATTATATGTTGGATGGCAGCAATGTATGTTGGATGGTGGCAATGTATGTTGGATGTCTATAGTGTATGTTGGATGGCTGCATTATATGTTGGATGGTGGCAATGTATGTTGGATGGCTGCAGTGCATGTTGGATGGCTGCAGTGTATGTTTGATGGCTACTGTGTATGTTGGATGGCTGCAGTGTATGTTGGATGGCTGCAGTGTATGTTTGATGGCTACTGTGTATGTTGGATGGTGGCAATGTACGTTGGATGTCTATAGTGTATGCTGGATGGCTGCATTATATGTTGGATGGTGGCAATGTATGTTGGATGGCTGCAGTGTATGTTATATAATGAGTGAAGTAGCAGTGGTGAATGGTCCTCCAACATAAAGAGTTTTGTGGGATTCTGAAAATATATGTTCACCTCGGCTTCACTTTGACCAGTATAATTCTCCTCATCCCACAAAAATCTATGTCGGACTCCTCATCATCCACTATTATTATAACGTTATTAATGGTGGTATTAATGGAGGAGTTCTACTGTACACCCCAGTGATGCAACAATCTATTTTATTATTGTAACAATATTCCGTATTGCTGATCTGTTCACACTTTTTCAAGGTATATTTTCACTCCAGGCATGCTAACTTCATGGTCCAGCCTTCTGCCAAATGGCCATGTTTCTTTACATTTAATGTCGCCTCTGGAACCTAAGTGTTGATAAAGGGTAAACGTTATTTGGAAAAGTCTTTTTTTTGCAAGGAAAATGTTATTACGCTTCATTTCTTTCCATGGGGTTTTATTCTTTTTGCAGCCCCCCTCCAAAATGTTGGGGTTGTTTTAGAAAACAAACAGAATACACCCCACCCTGCTCTATGAACAGTACAGTAAAACCTAAAAATGAAGACTACCGTTTTAAAATGCTGAAGTAGGTCTTATATCAAGGTGGTTTTCATTCTGGCATTCTAATCACAGTTTTTGGCACAGCAAAGTGGTCTTAAAATTGAAGTAGTGGTCCTAATATTGGGTTGTGTTTTATATGGTTTGACTGCACAGTAAAACTACGCTTTAAGAACACCTCAATTAGGACCACCAATGTTTGGACGCAAGTTTATTCTTACCATCGTGCTTGACCTGGCCATTATGACCCATGAAACTTATATCAACCTCAAAATGGACCAATTTCAATGTTAAAATTGGTCCATTTTGGTGGTATTCTTTTGTGATGGTGTTATTTCTGCATTCACAGAAATAACACCATCACAAAGGTGCTACCTTGAAACCAAGAGGTCTTAATAGCGAGGTCTTAGTGTAACTTTCGACTCAATACAGAAGCCAGCTACATTAAACCACAGCTTAGCCTTTTCGGTAATGTTTGACAATGGAGCCAGCCTGCTGTAAAATTGTTCAGTATTGCTCGGCCGCTGTCAGTTTTCGAGCCACTAAAGCTTAGAATTTCACTCGAGGCAAAGTCTAAATACACTTACAGTAGTCAGTAGACATTTGCACCAGACAATTGTATTCCTAACATATGTACTTGACAATCGTACGTCGTACTTGACAATTGTACTTGGCATGTACTTGACACTTTCTGTTTGCTTTTCATTCCACGTACACTGTAGTATATAAAACAAAAAGTGATTAAATGAAAATATTTGTTGTTTTCTTCCTCCTGAAAAAGTCTTTTTTGGCTGTAACTGTAACTTCCTTTTTTTTTCCTTCGTTTCTGTACTTTAGCTAGGCTGTTAGTTTCAGTAGAGGTCTAGCAGCTCTGTCTGGCTTAAAAGCTTCCAGTAGACAGCTACAGCTATAGCTAGATCATCCAAACCTGGGCTCGGGCACCCTTTATGAGCAACATCTCAGCTAGATGTCGTTCGGATGAGACGCTAAATTGGCGGTCCCTTGTACTCGATGTCTATGCTGAAGGCAAGTAACATACCCCACTCAAGGGGTAAATGTGTAACATGGATGGACTCCTCCTCTTTCTCTCTCACCTCATCAGTCAACCTTCGATAGTGGCAAGAACTTGCCTCAGAGGGCACTTTCCATATCTATCTATCTGTCTGTCTATCCGTCTATCCGTCTATCTGTCTATCAGTCAATCTATCAATCAGTCTATCTGTCTATCTATCTATCTATCTATCTATCTAACTATCTATCTATCTGTCTATCTGTCTATCTGTCTATCTATCAATCTATCAATCTATCTATCTATCTGTCTATCTATCTATCTATCTAACTATCTATCTATCTGTCTATATGTCTATCTATCAATCTATCTATCTATCTATCTGTCTATCTGTCTATCTAACTATCTAACTATCTATCTGTCTATCAATCTATCAATCAATCTATCTATCTATCTATCTAACTATCTGTCTATCTGTCTATCTGTCTATCTATCAATCTATCAATCTATCTATCTATCTATCTATCTATCTATCTATCAATCTATCAATCTATCTAACTATCTATCTGTCTATCTGTCTATCTATCAATCTATCAATCTATCTATCTATCTATCTGTCTATCTATCAATCTATCAATCTATCTATCTATCTATCTATCTAACTATCTGTCTATCTGTCTATCTATCAATCTATCAATCTATCAATCTATCTATCTATCTATCAATCTATCTATCAATCTATCTATCTATCTATCAATCTATCAATCTATCTATCTATCTATCTATCTATCATCTGGTTTAATAGCAGGTAGTTGGATGTTTTTGTAGTAGTCTAGCACAGTCCAGCTTGCAAAAGACTGCACATAACTTAGGAGTTGTACTGTATGCAATGTGCATTTTAGATGCATGGCATTCACTTACATGTAAATATGATATATTAATGCGATGATGGGGATGAAATCATGTCACAGTTGGATGAGATGGGATGAGGGCATAATTTGAAAAAAGATGTCAGAATTTGTGATGGAATCATATCATAATGTTTTTCGCTTTTGGAAGAAAAATTCCCAAAAATGGATCAAAATCGTATCTGGATGATTTCATGACATGAGGGGGGAATATTATGGAAGTTATTGAATTACTGAATGATTGATCATTGTATTGAACAGTGGTGGAAGCATTCCAGAAGAGATGTCGATCTTTAGTGGGAATGGAGGAGAGAAAATATAATAGATGGCATTACTGATGAAGCAATGGCATTATACTTTAACATTGTATATGATGCTACCTGCCACTAAAGAGAACTGTCTGGCTATAGCTGGCTACTCAAAGCCGTTCTAAAAGTACACACAACACCATTTGGCGCATAAGTTGAGAGTTGCACATATTTGTCATTTTTTGATGAAAAGATGCATGTCTGTTCCACATACATATTATGATATCTCAAATAAACTTCTTACATTCACCAAGGTTTATATTTTTTCAGTGGGGGTAGGTGTATGCCGACTATAAGCTAGGAGTAGACTGAAACGGCCCACTTTAGCCAGGGACAGCTACATTCAGGAAGAGGTTGCTGCAGCTGTCTAGAGTCGACCATATTTTATGAAACTAACTGTACTAGTGGCATAATTTTGTGTGAAATGGCAGTTTTGTAACTATAGGGTCATTTCACTGTTTTTGGAAGTATAGGCATTGAAGCGCCATGGCATAATCTGATGGCATCATTTGAATGAGATATTTCTTGATACAGTTCATATTCTTGGTGCGATGACACTGTTTTGAAAGTACGGCCATTACACTTTTAAAGGGGAGTGTTAGCATTACTTGAAGTGCAATGGGATTGTCTGAGCAATGATGGCATTTTTTTTTGATACCTCATATTTATGGCGCATGAGCACTGTCGTGAAAGTATGGCCATAATTTGAAGTGTGATGGCATTATTTAGATGGCACAATGGCATATTATTGGTGCAATATGGCACTGTTTTTGGTAGTATAGGCATCATTTGAAGTGTGATGGCATTTTCTGAACATTTATGGCATCATTTGGAACTAGATATTCCTTGATACAATGCCATATAACCTTGGTACGATGGCATTGTTTTTGGAAGTATAGGCCATGCCATTACTTGAAGATGGCATCATTTCCATGATGCAACTACGGCCATTATTTAAAGTGTGATGGCATTATCTGTGCAAACGTAGCATCATTTTAAATGAGATATTTCTTTGTGCGATGGCATTGTTTGGGAAGCAAGGGCATACTTAAAGTACGATGGCATTATCTGGGCATAGATGGAATCAAATTATGTTTCTCGGACATCGTACAATAGCATATTCTTGGCGCCGTTTTGCAACTACAGCCATTATTTGAAGACTACGGCCGTTATTTGAAGTGCGATGGCATAATCTGGGCACTGATGGCATCATTTGGGATGGAACGGCACTGTTTTGGAAGTGATGGCAGTTAGTGTTGAAGAGGAGGGCATCTGCATGCAGCACCAATGATGGGTGAAATCGATCCTACCTCAAGCATCTGAGTAAGATGGCTGTGGTGGCCACAGACCAATGAATTACCACTCAGCCTGCCTAGATTCTTCACCATATTGACCCTGGATGGGCCTGATAAAAACAACCCCAAGGATCTATTCTGTCTTTGTGGGTTATGAAGTTGTCATAAGCAGAGCTGTTCATAAAGGTTGTGCTGGCTCAATTGTCAAGGTGCTGTTTGTTTCTCTGTTGATTATGGATTTGGTTCTCAATCTTGGAGCCTTTATTGATCAGTGAATATTATCAGTTTGTAGTAGTATGAATAAAGTACACAAATATTTCACCCACGATAGCATTCCAAATCTGGCAGCATCGTTTAAATGTTGGCCGCCATTGGTGCAATGTATCAACATCGACGACATCGCACCCATGTTGTCCCGATTCGGAATGCTATCTGGGACAAATTTGGTAACTATGTAATATTGATTGGGTTACCGGCCTTATCATCTCATCATTTTTCTGCTGTGTTATGTCAGTGTTACTGTTCTGAAACTCAGTCAGCTTGTAAGACCAGGTACCGGGGATGAACAATGATAAGGTGATAAGGCTTGGAGTCCACACTATGTTACTCATTTCCCATATAGCATTCTTTCAACGTCGGGGAAATGTGGGCAATGTTAATATGATGTTGTAACGACAGTGGCCTATATGGAAACGATGCTGGGCCGATTTGGAATGCTATCAGGGTTTTTTACTTGCAGCAGCACAACCATCGAGTTAAAGGCATCACCATCTAAATATCATCAAGAACATGATCAGATCAGATCGGGTCCGCAACGAACCAACGCTGGCCAACGTCATTCCGATTTGGCATGTTATCGGAATTTTGTATATGGCATCAGTGGCAAAATATTCCATGATGTAGTTCATTTGCTTAATTCGGCATATCACGCGTCTTCAAATATATAATCTGATACGATTATCAACGACATCATTGTTGAGTAGGAACAAGATTTTTGCTTGAGATTGACATAACACTATTTCCAAGCTTTTGTTCCCAACCGGTTGGCAACCACGACTTTTCTAAACCATGGCAATGTATTTTTCATGCTGTTTTCATTTCATCTCCTTTCTGGTTTGTCTCAATTAACTGGAAACCAGGGAGGTTGGCATTGCTACTTTACCCATTCAGTGGGAAAAGGCTGCCAGCCCAGTGCTTTGCCTGTGATAGACAGGCTGGGCTTGGCACTACTGCTAATGCTTATGTTCCAAACGACCTTTCTACATGCAATTGGGACGTTAAAGAGATGATGGAGACAGAATTATCATCTGCAATACATTTAGAATTGGTGGGGGAGTTATATTGTAACCTTGTGCATTTACAGCTGTGTGGCTGCTGTCGAAAAAAGATGGGGCCCACTGTAACCAAAATGCCACATCCCAGCATCAGTTGGAGCATCAGAAGCAGCAGCATCAGCAGCAGCAGCAGCAAAAGCCTAATCCTTTGATATCCCTCTACAGTGTCTAAGAGGCATAAAGAGAGCAGGGGGATTGAAGGATACACAGGGTTGTTTATGTGTTGTTTGCTTGCATGCTTGTTTGGTAGCTTGCTTGGATATTGTGTTGTTTGGTTGTCGGAATAAAATTTTCGAAATTTCACTCTAGTTGGTTGGTTGGTTGGTTGCTGTTTGCTTGCTTGCTTGCTTGTGTGGTTGCTGCTTGGATGTTTGAATATTCTGTTGTTTGGTTGTCAGAATGAAATTTTCAAAATTTCACTCAAGTTGGTTGGTTGGTTGTTTGGGTTGCTTGCTTGCCTGCTTGCTTGCCAGAATATCCACTTATATGATTACCATTAGTTAAAATAAAAACCTTAGATTTCAAAACTATGTATAGTTGGCTAACCCACATAACATGCCTCATCGACTAGTATTTGACTCCAGATCGGCTCGACATCAGCCTGAGAGTGGCCACCGATGTTGATTCGATATTGATCTGATGCCGCCCACATCGGGCCGACGTCTAGCCAATGCGACATGTTATCGGGGGTTCAATTTTTAAAATTATACTATTTGTACCCGGAAGATATATACCTTTAACAAAACAGACATATATAATGGGCCCCCAGTGTTCAGTCTCAGCTTTCTGTCTGCATTTAATCACTGGTTAAACAGGCAAACCCAGCAGCCAACAGACAGCACTGCACTGGGACGCTCTAATGCAATGATGTTCTAATTTAGTCAGCAAACTCAATCAGGGCCAGCTCAGTTGGAAGAAAACCCCCTCTCCCTTAAGACACTGTACCTATGATCTTCCTCTTAAGGAGTTTATCTCATTGATTCGGGCAACATTAAACGGTAGAAGGCGCCACCAGGACGCCAAGGACGTTCCATGACGCCGTGACGTCACTAAGACGGTAATATGAACGTAACGTGAGACGCAACGTCTCCGGCGTTATCAAGGCCAGATTTTCTCCCCTTTTTTTGCCCCGTTGTGGCTCGTTTTCCACCCTTTCTTAAGAATTTGGTTGAATATTTTAAAAAAGATGTTGAAATCTTCGATTAATTAGGGGGTAATTTTCTGACACGCGTTGGCCCTTTCCTGGCTGGTCTCGCAGGCGAAAGCAGCAAAGTGAGAATTTGTGATTGAAAATGAAATTTTAATAACTTTCCCGAAAAAGCCCAAGGGATTATTTAGCGTCATGCAATGTGCAGTTTTCAGGACAGCTCTTCCAATATTAAAACTTTCATTCTTATAATAAAGGGTTACATTAACATAAATCCATTTTCTAAATACTGTCTTCTTTTTGGTATTTGTTAGATGTGTGGTTCCTTGTCTTTTCATTATTTTTCTGCTTTCTATTTTCCTTCATTCTTTATTCATCCATTTTTGTTGCTGCGTTTATTCTTTATTTTCTCTCTTTCATCCGTTTTCCTTTCTTATTCTTCGTGTATTCATTAATTAATTCCATAATTCATTCAATAATTCAGTCAGTAATTCATTCAGTAATTCATTCAGTAATTATTTCAGTAATCTCTTAATTTCTTGCTTTCTTCCCTCCCTGAATTAATTCATTTGTCATTCTTTTTCTTTCTTTTTTCTTCTTTTTTTCATTGCCTTCTTGCTTCATTTATCCATCCATTCATTCATTCATCCATTCATTTTTCCATGCTAACTGGTCTTGACTGAGATGTGGACCATATCTTACCAATGGCAATTTACAGATAAATGCCATATACAGATGTAGAAAAGGGCAAAACACTCTTAAATGGCAATGCCCTCAGTGAACCTACAGAGGTGTTGCAACGGATGTGAGACGCTCCTATTGACGCCACGACGCTCCAGAAGACGCTGCGTCTTCACTTAATTACGTACGTCTTCAGGCAGTGATTGGCTAGTCTTATAAAGGCTAGTTCTAGATATATGGGTTACCTGGCCAAAGGCCTCTCATTTCTCTGTTTTCTTCTCTCTCTCGTTTACCTCTTTTTCTCTCTCGAGACAGAAAGTTCTATTTTTAGCTTGGTGGATCATGAGGACTAGTGGGTAAGGTGTTTGACTGCTAATCATGAGGTAGCAGGTTCGAACCCCCTTCATGACATGGAGTTGGGCAGCTTCCCCTGCAATCAGTACCTCGCCCCACCTAGGTGTAATGGTTAATAGACAAGAGGCAACCAGTGGTGGCATAGGTGTGAGCTCATAGTCCCTATACTATACGGTTGACAAGTGTTCAAGGCTGAATACTTTCAGGGAGTTGAGAAAGACTCTAGATTGGTCCGCAAAGGTGTCCGCTCTAGTTCTAGATATATGTCCGCTCTTTCGTTCTTTCGCTTTCTCCCTAAAGTTCTCTTTTTCTCCCTTTCTCCTTTTTCCCACTTTCTTTTTATCTCTCTTTCTGTCTTTCTTCTCTCTCTCTCTCTCTCTCTCTCTCTCTCTCTCTCTCTCTCTCTCTCTCTCTCTCTCTCTCTCTCTCTCTCTCTCTCTCTCTCTCTCTCTCTCTCTCTCTCTCCCTTTCTCCCTTTCTCTCTTTTTCTCTATCTCTCTTTCTTTCTCTATCTCTCTTTCTCTCTTCTTCTCTTCCTCTCTTCCTCTCGTTCTCTCTTTCTCTATCTCTCTTTCTCTCTTTCTCTCTTTCTTTCTCTTCTCTCTTTCTCTCTTCCTCTCTTTCTCTCGTTCTCTCTTTCTCTATCTCTCTTTCTCTCTTTCTCTCTTTCTTTCTCTTCTCTCTTTCTCTCGTTCTCTCTTTCTTTCTCTTCTCTCTTTCTCTCTTCCTCTCTTCCTCTCTTCCTCTCGTTCTCTCTTTCTCTATCTCTCTTTCTCTCTTTCTCTCTTTCTTTCTCTTCTCTCTTTCTCTCTTCCTCTCTTCCTCTCTTCCTCTCTTCCTCTCGTTCTCTCTTTCTCTTCTCTCTTTCTCTCTTTCTTTCTCTTCTCTCTTTCTCTCTTCCTCTCTTTCTCTCGTTCTCTCTTTCTTTCTCTTCTCTCTTCCTCTCTTCCTCTTCTCTCTTCCTCTCTTCCTCTCTTCCTCTCTTCCTCTCTTCCTCTCGTTCTCTCTTTCTCTCTTTCTCTATCTCTCTTTCTCTCTTTCTCTCTTTCTTTCTCTTCTCTCTTTCTCTCTTCCTCTCTTCTCTTCCTCTCTTCCTCTCTTCCTCTCTTCCTCTCGTTCTCTCTTTCTCTATCTCTCTTTCTCTCTTTCTTTCTCTTCTCTCTTTCTCTCTTTCTCTCTTTCTCTCTTCCTCTCTTCCTCTCTTCCTCTCTTCCTCTCGTTCTCTCTTTCTCTATCTCTCTTTCTCTCTTTCTCTCTTTCTTTCTCTTCTCTCTTTCTCTCTTCCTCTCTTTCTCTCGTTCTCTCTTTCTCTATCCCTCTATCTCTCTTTCTCTCTTTCTTTTTCTTCTCTCTTTCTCTCTTTCTCTCTTTCTCTCTTCCTCTCTTCCTCTCATTCTCTCTTTCTCTATCTCTCTTTCTCTCTTTCTTTCTCTTCTCTCTTTCTCTCTTCCTCTCTTCCTCTCGTTCTCTCTTTCTCTATCTCTCTTTCTCTCTTTCTCTCTTTCTTTCTCTTCTCTCTTTCTCTCTTCCTCTCTTCCTCTCTTCCTCTCTTTCCATCTTTCTCTCGTTCTCTCTTGCTCTTTCTTTCTTTATCTTTCTTTCTCTCTTCCTCTCTTCCTCTATTTCTATCTTTCTCTTTCTTTCTATCTCTCTTTCTCTCTTTCTTTCTCTTCTCTCTTTCTCTCTTTCTCTCTTCCTCTCTTCCTCTCTTTCTCTCGTTCTCTCGTTCTCTCTTTCTCTATCTCTCTTTCTTTCTCTTCTCTCTTTCTCTCTTCCTCTCTTCCTCTCTTCCTCTCTTTCTCTCGTTCTCTCTATCTCTCTTTCTCTCTTTCTCTCTTCCTCTCTTCCTCTCTTCCTCTCTTTCTCTATCTCTCTTTCTCTCTTTCTCTCTTTCTTTCTCTTCTCTCTTTCTCTCTTCCTCTCTTCCTCTCTTCCTCTCTTTCCATCTTTCTCTCGTTCTCTCTTGCTCTTTCTTTCTTTATCTTTCTTTCTCTCTTCCTCTCTTCCTCTATTTCTATCTTTCTCTTTCTTTCTATCTCTCTTTCTCTCTTTCTTTCTCTTCTCTCTTTCTCTCTTTCTCTCTTCCTCTCTTCCTCTCTTCCTCTCTTTCTCTCGTTCTCTCGTTCTCTCTTTCTCTATCTCTCTTTCTTTCTCTTCTCTCTTTCTCTCTTCCTCTCTTCCTCTCTTCCTCTCTTTCTCTCGTTCTCTCTATCTCTCTTTCTCTCTTTCTTTCTCTTCTCTCTTTCTCTCTTCCTCTCTTCCTCTCTTCCTCTCTTCCTCTCTTCCTCTCTTCCTCTCTTCCTCTCTTTCCATCTTTCTCTCGTTCTCTCTTGCTCTTTCTTTATCTTTCTTTCTCTCTTCCTCTCTTCCTCTATTTCTATCTTTCTCTTTCTTTCTATCTCTCTTTCTTTCGCTTTCTTTGCTTTCTCTTTCTCATTGATAGTCATACTGTAAACTATCATCTGCAATCGAATACTGTAAATTTGCTCGAAGTCTGATCAAATATTAGACATTTTTACCTGCAACTGAATATAATGATCACTGTTATGACACTGTTTAAACAATGTTATGTCTACATAATTCACAGTCAGGAGCTAGAATTTTATGTTTTGTGGTAAATATGATGATATTATGGTGTAATAATAACAATGCTATAAGACCACTTCATTATTAACACTAAACTGGAGTTAGTTAGATCTAACTAACTAAAAATATACAGGTTAGTCATTTTCATGTTATGTTACTCGTTTTAGATTTAATAAGACTAACAACATGCATGTTATTCAATATATTAAGAATGACTAACTTAGACAAAACTGACTAATTTTTTAGTCACAAATGACTAATCCCCAGTCATTCTAGCCATACTCTAAATGTCTAAAGTTGGAAATGTCTAAATGGTCAATGTCTATTATTTGACTAGCTTTCCACTCAAGCCTAATATTTTCAGTATACAGTTATTCGGCCACTTCACTGTTACCATAAAAGTTCAATTCACAATTAAGTTCACCTCACTATTAAGACCATTTAATTTCACACTCATTGTGGTCTTAATGGCGAGGTTTCCGTGGGATTTTATTTTTATATTCATTTTTACACTGCTCTCTCCTTTGCTATGGTAACACATTATTTAGTTTCGAGTATTTACAGCTGTGAAATTGCAGTTTAAAGCTTTCAACAATTGCCAGGTGTAAAATCTAAGGTAAATATTTTCTTTTGATGTGTCCAACTTCAAAAAACTTCATTTCAACCTTGACAATCCAATAAACGTCAAGAAAATTTAATCAATTTTATTGTTATGGAATGGTTATATTTTCCATTTCACTGCACACCTTATATAAATTGGGTATATGTTGCTAAATTGGATCTCAGTGTAATAAAACTTTAAGAAATACAGTGTTATCTCATAAATAAGACTATATTTTGTGTTTTGTTATATAATGCAAGTTTTAATATGAACATCATATTTTTCTACCTTCTTTTTCATATACATTTATAAAGTATGGTGAAGCAAAAAATGGACAGAAATGTTATTTTGAGTCAAATCCAAACTTTTCTAATTAAAACACCTCTTTGTTGTATTAATATTAATTATTTTTTATTGGTTATTATCATGATAATTAAGTTTTCTGTCCTAAAGTGATAACATATATTGCCTTCTTTTGTCTTTAATGCGGTATTATATAAGCAAATTCACTTGCAATGGTAGAAGAATAAAATTATGCCAAAATCTGGTATGGCTTAATTGTGAGGTATTCGTAATAATGAGGTAGTCTTATGATGGGGTTTCATTGTATATTGTACAACCTCACTATAAAGACCACTTCAATTGTAAGGCCATTAGTTGGATCCTAAATCTGTGAATATTTCTGTACAATATAAAAGATATTCAAAAGTAAGTCCACCTCACTATGAAGACATTCAAGCTTATAATAATAATCTTAAATTCTTAATTGAGGTTTTTCTGTATTACTTCATTTTTACCAGAACTTTAAAGTAACTCCAATGCACTGAGTGTTTGAGAGCCACTCCAATATCTTACATTACAACTCTCTTTTGTGTAGCTATCAGATCATCACTCTATTGTAGGACACACTCACAAAAGAGGGGAGAGTGTCTCTGACTGTCCATGACATTTTGACACACTATGCACTCTAGGGTATAGAATAGTGCCATTGGTTGACACAGCAGGTGCGCTGGGCAGCTGCTGGCAGAGTGCCACAGGATTTATTATGGAATTGACCAAATATTTTGAGTGGTTTTAAATACTTAAATACATGATTAAAATAGTTTTTTCTGTAATTATTTATATTGACCAATGTAGCATATACATTAGATACTAAAACAAAATGTATTATTTGTTGATTTTTTAAGGAAGGAAGGAAGGATAGAAGGAAATAAGGAAGGAAGCCTGTGATTTGGTAATAAGCATAGGCCTATATCAGAAAATGTACAATATATATACCCCACAATATCATAAAAAAATCCCCTCAGTATACATGCATCTATTTATCATGTTTATATAGTGAGCCAAATATGTAATTTACCCACAAAGTGAAAATTTCAAAACTGACAATATCTTAGACTTTTATTGTCAAAACCCATATCAAAATCACTGTTTCATTCTTATGGTCTTATTTTTATCATGATACACCCCATATTTATGGCGAAGGGTGTAGGTTTATGACCTCACGAAATTGCATAATGACAGTATTAGAGTTGCATTATGGGTAAATCCTTCTCTTCAGGTCATTGCTCGGGCCTTATGGGTAATTTAAACCATAATTCACTCGCTAATTCGTTTAAATTTTTCCAGCTCACTGAATTGGCATTTCCATGTTCTTCTAACAACTGAAGTTCATGCTTTTTAAAGAGAAATGTTGCTGTTATAGTGAAATACATTCGGAACTTTCAATAGATATTTTGTTATTATATATATATATATATATTATAGTGTAATACGTCGTACCTCGCTATAAAGACCACATATAGTCCAACATTTAGTAGCCTTAATAATGAGGTGGTCCTAATAGTGAGGGGAAATAAAAGAGCAAGAATATAGAGTAAGAATAGTGGTCTAAATTGTGAAGTGGTCTTAATAGTGAGGTGGTCTTAAGGTATAGTTTTCTACTGTATATTTAAACCTCTTCATTAAAACCACAATTTTAAGAGCCAAAATGTTCGTTACACAGAGGTAGCCGTATAATTGAAAATTTAATACTAATATGTAAATATAGATATTTGGCCTGAATTTTTATTTTTAACAGAGAGGTTGCCTTATTAAAGAATGAGTTTAAATATGATATATTATATGTTAGCAAATGTTTATATAGGTTCATAACCTGCATAATAATATTACTCACATTAAGCATGTCTTAAGGTATGCCAAGTTCATAAGTTTAAGGACACTACAGAACAGCTCATAACACACCTGTAATTATAGTGTAATTTAAGAGTTATGAGTTTTTTTTTTTTATATATTTTGTTGGTATAATGATATTCATATAATAACAAGAAAAATTTCTGCAGTACATTTACCATGAAATAGGGTCATGTAAAGTCGTAAACTTGTAAATATTTCACAATTATGAAGTAAATAATAATAATAAATACTTGAAAGGAATTTTGAAATTCAGCAAAACAGAAACTGTGGACATTCAAACTTGTTTTAGTGGTACAAAAATATGAGTTGAAAAATGCAAAAGACAATTTTTTACAAGCAAATAACCTGCTATTCTTGAATGACTGTTGTTTAATAAAAAGGTCGTTATTACGAGAGTTGGCTATGAAAAAGAAAAAAAATCTTGATTATATCACTTATTATGGGAGTTTTAGCATATCAAGTGGCATCAAACGATTTCATATCATCCAGATATCATCCAGATATCAATTTTATATCACCCACTTCGCTCCTCTGCAAATGACATAAAGCGACGGGGGCTGTCAAGTCTCGCGATTTCTCTCACAGCTTGAGATCTCGCGGATCCTATACAAGTCTCGTTATCAGCGAGATCTGCTCATCTATATTCACATCGACGAGACACAGTATGAAATGGACTCATATTTCAAGGCAGAAGCCTCTTATATTGACCCCAAGTGCTATATAGCCTTCTGAGCTACTATGCTCTGAGCTGGGGTATAGCTCAACCCCCAGCAAATTAATAGCGCGTCAAAAGAAATATTTCATACGAGGCAAGAGACCCTGTACATTGCTGGGGAATTTGAGAGGAGAGGAGAGGAGAGGAGAGGAGAGGAGAGGAGAGGAGAGGAGAGGAGAGGAGAGGAGAGGAGAGGAGAGGAGAGGAGAGGAGAGGAGAGGAGAGGAGAGGAGAGGAGAGGAGAGGAGAGGAGAGGAGAGGAGAGGAGAGGAGAGGAGAGGAGAGGAGAGGAGAATTGTAATTTCATTTCCATTGGTGATAAATTGTATTCCAGGTTAATAGAGTGCAGTTCAGAATGTGAAACAAATAATTGATACTAACTGCCTCCTTAAGCAGGAAGTAAACCAAATAATTAGCAGCAGTTGGCCTAATCCATAAACATCACTAATTTGAAAGTATAACTCATTTCAAAGACTGACTTATTATTCATGAGAGAGTCAGCAAAAACGGGATGTTTAATACATGATTTATGCTACATGCTATCAGTGCAAATTTCATGCACCATGATGTCAGAGTAGTCATATTTTTGATGACAAGAACATGACGAGTTCGGTGTAAAAATCTAGCAAATGACAGATCATATACAAGAGCATGGTGTATGCTGTCAAAACTGTGTATATCAAGCTGTTTTATAGTGTTCCCTATTATGCATGCATCTGGTGAGAAAGCAAATAAATTATACAAGATACTGAGCAAGTCACACACAGCCTGGGCAAATATAATAGTATTCACAGTTCATTAGTCTGCATATAGTTTGGAGCAAATACTAAACAATTGAACTTGAAATATATATCTTTTCACATTTGTATGGGTTGTCATATGAATAATGGATTTCATTGTGTGACATTAATAGCCATTGTATATAGCAACTGGTAGACTCCCTGTTAAGACCACCTCCCCATTAAAACCACCTCACCATAAGACCACCTCATTTATAGACCACAAAGTTTGGCCAACAATATTGTTACCATTTACCTCATTACAAACACCACCTCATTATTAAGAACACCAAAATTTGGCCCGAAAAGTATTCCAATTAAGTAGTTGTTCACCTCACTATTAAGACCAGTTCACTATTAAGACGACAAGCTTACTATTAAGAGTCTTAAGACCACCTCATTATTATGACCACCTCACTATTAAGACCACTTCACTATTAAGACTTCAATATCAAGACCACTTCACTATTAAGACCACCTCACTATTAAGACCACCTCACTACTAGGACCACTTTTGAAAACTATAGTCTCAATAAACAGTTTATACTATAATATATATTACAATGTTTAGGTTGACACATAATCATTTTATTGTATGGACCCCATAGCCATCAGGTCTATGCCCACAGCAGTGTATCAGAAGTTGAATACTTTTTACCCTGGGGGGAGGGGTTACAACAGATACTATTCAAAAGACCCACCCCCTCCCCTTGTAGGGTCCATGTTACCCTTCACCCTAACAATAGGCCCCTAATCACCCCCCTCTCAACCTCCACTAGAGGGCACCACCTTTTTTTACCCCCTATGGTGAACTGCAGTACTTCCATAAACAATGTACAATGCTAAAATGACTAAACAATAGAATTACATTTGATGGTGGTGTTACAATTAACGAATAAATAGATAATGGTTGTATTATTACAATGGTAGGAGGGAATGTCATGCCAACTCATACTTAAACAACTTGCCCACCCTGTTAATGGCCTTTTTGGCTGGCAAGGCAGGCTAATGACACCACCCTGTACCCTTAAAAGGCCTTTTGACAGCTCCATACACAATGTTTATGGAGCTATTGTCTGTAATTTGAGGTTCAATTGTAAAATGGTCATACTACATTCACACCTGTCTAGCTGTCTGTCTGTCCAGTTAACTGTTCAGTGTGTTGGTTTGTCTTTCTGTCAATGTCTATATCTTATCTACGTATGCACACAAGTCTGTCTGTCCAGTTGTGTGCTGATTTGTCTATCTGCGCTTGCCAGCCCTGTATTTAGCTGTGTGTATGTCTCATTTCTATCCAGGTGGTAGTTTGCACATATTCTGTCTGTCTGTCTGTCTGTCTAGCTGTCTGTCTGTCTGTCTGTCTAGCTGTATGTCTGACTGTCTGGCTGTCTGTCTAGCTGTCTGTCTGGCTGTCTAGCTGTCTGTCTGGCTGTCTGGCTGTCTAGCTGTCTGTCTGTCTGTCTAGCTGTCTGGCTGTCTAGCTAGCTGTCTGTCTAGCTAGCTGTCTGTCTAGCTGTTTATTTTATTAAAATGTACCCACCTGTCTGTCTGTCTACCATTTTCAAGTCTACCTTTAAAGTAGTTGCTAAATGCCAATCTACCTGTATATCTATGTGTCCAAATTCAATATCTATCTGCCTGTCTGTATCATATCTTATATATTTAACATTAATCACAATATCAATCACATTTCTGGCACGGTGTGCTCTTTTTTGGCAACATGAACCTATGGTCACATTTATATTTAGCTCTTGTGTGTGCAAGTTCAGGAACCTGCAGGTACAGGTGCAAGCTAACTGGTAGTACAGGTGCACAGGTAATTAATAATGGAACACATGTTTATATTGTTGCATAATAAAATCACATGGCATACCTTTTATGTGTATGTAACTGACATTAATGATTAATAACATGCATTCATACCTACAGGGGATGTGAAGTTATGAACATGTAATATTTCGTAACATGGTGTTTTAAGAGTGTCATGATTTGATTATGGATATTATGAATAGGTCATGACCTAAATCTAGGTCAAACACCAACAATATCAACCATTTTTTAAGGCAACCAACCAACCCACTTTAACTCTTAAGCAACCGTAAAATTAGCCCAACCAGTTAAAAGCACAACTCTCTAACCGTTTTACCTGTTTGCACCTTGATAGGATCTCACATCAAAGACTCGAAATCAAAACATACATTACATCTCTCAGATAGCATAAAGCTGTGGGATTTTTTGCATTTTCTATCTTTTCTTTTTTGCTTTCTATCTTTCCTTTTTCATGGCCCGATGCTTTTCGCCTATCTGGTTACTTAAGATAAGCATCGTTGCCAGAAAGCTGAAACCTGTTTTTTTTTTCTCTGGCATACAGTGGCTCCTGTAATTAGGAGCATATCACAATAGCTTCTAAAATAGTCAATATATCAAAGTGTTCTTTAGTTTAGGTCACAGAAAGTAGTGTCAATTCTCATGAGACCAAAAATAGTGTTCTTAATAACAGGTTTATAATGCAATCACCCTGATTATCAAACTATTCGTTATACTGAGTCCCCAGTATCTTTTATTGCATCTTAGAGTAAAAGTAGAGATATAGAAACTGAGATTTTTATCACGAAAGGAGAGAAACTGATTTATACCAACTGACAAAAGGTATACAATAAGAAATCTTAAACTTCAGGATACATTTCTGCAGCAATGTGATTTAATGCATGAAAAACATTGTCATCAGTCTGTGAGCCTAGACAGACAGAGAGACAGAGAGACAGAGAGACAGAGAGACAGAGAGACAGAGAGACAGAGAGACAGAGAGACTGGGAGACTGTGAGACTGGGAGACAGACTGAGAGACAGAGAAACAGAGATACAGAGATACAGAGAGACAGAGACTGAAAGACTGAGAGACAATGAGACAGAGACTGAGAGACAGAGACAGAGAGGCAGGGAGACTGAGAGACTGGGAGACAGAGAGACTGAGAGACTGAGAGACAGAGATACATAGAGACTGAGAGACAGAGACACAGACGCACAGACACAGACATAGAGAGGAAAAGGAATTTGTCCGCATATTTGTCTGAATTTGACCTTTTGGTTTGGTATTTGCATAGTTGTATACATGCCTAACCCATGCAAATTGTTTGCATAGACATTTGCCACATCGTTATGCAGTAATATATGTATATAATGCATAATTAATGCGCTGATCCAACGAGATTAATAAATCAATAATATGGAGAAAAAAATCACTCAAAATATAGGTTTCATATATTTATGTATTTGTAATATCACATTCAGAATATTGCATCTGGAAATATACTAAAAATATGATCATTATTATTGTTATCAGGTTTAATATTATAATTCAATTAACTATTTATTATGACACACGTTTGTAAAAATGAACATCTGCTGTACAATAATTTATGAAAATGAATATAATCATCAGCCCTGCAAGAACAGTATAGAGTTATTATGGCATGCTAGACCCCCCGTATATGCCCCTAGGGTATGGGGTGGCACCCCCCTTGGCTTGAGTTACCCTACCCCCCTACCCCCGACATGAAACCCATAGACATATACACATTTACCTGTACACATATACAGTCGAGATTCATCCCTCAGAACAAAGGTAAACTCCAAAAAAGTATTAAATTATTCATTAGAGAATATAATCCATCATTTTAACTATCTTATAGTACCAATAATCCTATTGTAAACATGGTTATCTATTGTATATACGAACTATTGTCATGAAAATGTAGATGAATAGTTTGCTGTTCATGTCCTGCACACATATCCGCTATTGTGTGTCCGCAAAATAGAAGTCCATGCATTAGGTCATCGTGGGTGTCCGTAACATCAGTGTTTCAGGTTTCATGCTATCAGCAAATGTCAGAATGGATCATGGCTGATGAGACAATGCTTTTAGTGTTAATGCCACTTATACAGTGTCCGCATAATCGGGGTTGTGGCACACTTCATTCGCTGTATTAATACAGTATCGTGTTATTGTGTTCTTATTAATGCATTCTGTAATCCGCTATAGATGGTGTTCTTATAACACAGTCCATTATAAATGAAGACCCATGAAAAAGGTCGTTTCATGAGGTGTCCGCAATAATGGAGTCTTACTGTACAGTTTCATGAAATGTTGTTGATCTCACAACTATGAAATTTGAGATAACTTTTGTAGGGGATGGCAGTTTGTAGTCTTCTTGTTACCGAGTCCACGTGTATTTGTAAGTATTATGAACATGTAGACAGTGGGGTAAATTCCCTTTTCCCAAAATACCCCTTCCTGAAGGTAGAACTGAGGGTAGAACTTAAGAAAAGGGGGGTAGAATGGTGATGTAAGCTCCCAAACATTGCTCCCTCTTACCAGAACTCATGAAGTGGCGTTCTACAAGGTAGTCTCTCAACAACACCGAAGTTTAGCATCATCAGTCCGCATCCCCTTTTTAGCTGCTAAGTTTAATCAAGTCTGATGTTGTGTTGGTTATTTACAGCAGGGGCTAGTCTGAGAGACTTTTCGGAATAGTTTTGAAGTTCTAAATAAACTCGTAGCTGTGTATTGTTTACAGTAATTTGAGATTTTTAATGTTATTGTAAAATATTCCGATTGTAAATATATTTTAATGATGTACATTTCTGGTCTGTGTTATGATATTGTTATCCATATTATCTCTTTCTTGTCCGATTCTTTCTTTCTCTGCTTTTGCTGTCCATTGTTACATCTTTCCAATGTTATTTGGCTACTGCCACTAGGCTACCCATTTCTGGCCATAATGTAATGCCATTTCTTTCCTGTGCTTTCTGCTAGTTCTTTCCCATTGCCATTTCTTTCCAACGACATTTCTGGTAGTTCACACCTATTTTAGTCCATATTGTCATTTGCCATTTGTTTTTCTGTCATTTCTGGGAGACATGTGGCCACTATATACGTTGACAACGTGACACGTGACGTTCTTCTTAACGTCTTTTCCAACGTAGAACGCAGCGTCAAAGCGTTGACGTAGCGTCCTGACCAGCGTTAAGACGTAAATTGATACGTCACAACGTCTTAGCATGACCTGACCACAGTGGTCAGCGCGGAATGACCCCTGGTCACTGACAGATGTTAAATGTCCTTTTTTAAGGTCTCGACCTCGCTGGACAGCTGGTCTTGGACACCTTGCTAACTTGTTAGCGTCTGAAACCATGTTATGCTAATTGGAGAGACATGTTAGGAATAATTTTGCATGTTTTATACACATGTAGATCCTATTGTAATGATATTTGCATGGCAAATAAACTTAGGGTCTCTTGATAATGTATAAGATGGATTGCAGATGACTGTTAATAACTGTCGAATATTCTGTACATCCTTTAGGAGTATTGTGGATTGTGACATCACCTTAATTAATGACGTCATTAATTGTAATCTCGTTGCCTCCTCGGGAGTTGACGTGATTTGAGAATTGCAAGATTCAATAAACAGCTACAGTCAAGGAGTTTTGAAATTAATCCGATGAAGTCCTATGAATACATAATGTAGATGAACTGGTAAAAATGTTAATATATATATATATATATATATATATATATATGAATATACATATATATCTCTCGATTATCTTGAATGATAGAGTCGTTTTTACTTACGTTTGATTGTATTCACAAACTATGTACATCCACGCACATCCAAAAAATTCACACTCAGTCATTCCATCATAATCACACATCCTTATATCTCAACTCACAAGATCACAATACTAAGATAGTAAGCAAATACTAGGGTAGTAAAAACTACCTATGGCAGTACAGTAAGAGGGACGTAGGGTAGTAATTTACTGTTATCGTTTGGGGCTGGGGGTGTCCATGTAGTCTAAAGTATGCCCCAATCCGTTTAAGTAAAGAGAGTCATTGGGGGGTTTTTCTAATCCGTGGTGAGGGTGTCTCTTTTTCCACTGTCTTTTCAAATAAATTGGCATTAATATGAGACATAATAATAATGTACACACGTGGGTACCTATCACAGCTCCTACCAGTTCAGTCAAGTTAAATAAACGCTCCCCGGAGCGCCTATTAAAGTCATACATGTTTAGGGCTGTGAAGTTGTAGCTATTAGCTCGATCCTTGCCATTCGGGCGGTTTTTGTTGTTGACGCTGTTTTGATTAGAGACGTCAGTTGCGTCATCATGGGACCGCGACGTCTTGGTGGATTTCGTGGGGGTTGGGGTGCTGGAGGGGAGGGGTGTTGAGAAGGGGGCGTCCGTCCGGTGGTGGGGCCGGTGGTCGTGGTGGTGCCAGCGATGGCCGTGGCTCGGGGGTAAGTCCGTTCTGAGGCCGTTTTTCAAATGAGGCCAGCTCACGTTTAAAGTTAAAGTCACATTGCCAGCATCGTTGAACGCTAAGCAAATGTACATGCCACTTAGATCATCCTTCTGGTCACTAGTAGGGGCAGTGGGGGTGATGGCCAGCACCCCTTCGTTGGACCTAGCCTCGTCGTCTTGGGGTGGGCTATATCGACTGCTCTCCCCACTGGGCTGGATCCAGAAGATGGTCGGGGCTGGATCCCCCGACGCTGTGCATCGCAACCGCCCCTGTGAGCTGTCAAACACAGCATCAATGTTGTTAAAGATTGGCGCAGAACATCTGAAGTCAAATAGTGACAGAGTATTGAAGAATTTTCCCTTCAGCTTCTGGGGTGTCAAGCAGCTGGGAGGGGGGGACCCTTTAAAAATCTCACCATTTTTGTCATAGAACTCCTTGAGCCATATGACTTCACAGTTGCAATGGAACGGGTTAGAACCCAATCTCAGGTGAGATAAGCTTTGGAATAGTGGCAGTAATTTCTTGTCCAGCGTTTCTAGTTCATTACCATCTAACCAGAGATATTTCAGAGTCAGGTTCAGCTGGAATAAGACGTCCGATTGTAGTTTCTTAACGCTGCACTCGTGCAGGTACAAGCCAGTGGTCTCTAGCCCAGAAAAACTACGAGCTTTGAGCTGCATGTTTCTGTTGCCGTTTAAAAACAAATGCTGGAGTTGTAAGCCTCTGAAGGTGTAATCCTGAAGCACCCTTATTCGGTTATTGCTGAGATCCAACCATTTGAGATTCCCCAAGTCCACAAAAGTCTCGACTTCTATCGTCTCAATGCCACATTCGCTCAAATACAAATGTTCCAATTTAGGGTAGTCTGAGAAGTTCGCTCGCGTAATAGATGGAGTTTTGAAGACATTTCCACTGAGGTTAATCTGCATTGAATCCTTAGGAATCCCACTGGGAACATACGGTAATCCTCTTCTTGAACAGTAGACTATCAGATTGATTGTGTTGCAAAAGCATGCAGCTGGGCAGCCAGAAAATGCTGATACAGGGGATGTCAAAAGTATGACCAAAAACACCACCCTGGCCCAACTCAGCCATTCTGTCCCCGGCGACACTGCCAGCTTCATGGTGCGAAGTATTTCTCTACATTGTACAATCCAAAGTTATTCCATGTTTGTGTTCAGCTGATCTGCGTTGACACGACACCTCTCTCCTTGCTTGCCAGCAACCAACTGTCGCCTGCCGCCGCTGCTACTGGCTTTACGTACTACACTCAGCCCCCTAGTGGTTGAAGCACTGACTACTGTCGCCACCTCGTGTTAAATGAAACTACTGCGGATTCCATTTCGTTCTATTTTAAACTTAGCAAGTTTTACGCTTCTGACATGCCTTCTATAATGTTCTATTACGTTTTAAACACATAAATCTGTAGATATAACACCTATATTATATTGCAATCATCTTATTCAGCATTTAAGAAAGAAATTAGCAATAAAAATCGCAGACTAATTCTAAATTCTTTACATAGCCTACACTCAGAAGATTGACAATTAACAATAATTCCGATTTTCTATCTTGTCTATTTACTAAATTTAGCAGTATTGTCATCACTTCTCCATTTAGTTAATTAACAACACCTTAACAAAATCACCTTTCCATAAACTCGTTACCCTCAATCAATGTTTAGTTAATCAATCATTTATTAATTCATTAGTACAGGATTTCTTGCTAGTCTCAATAAGGATCCTATTGTAGCAATAATATTAATGAAGTACTCTGAATGGAATGTCACAATTTGGCTTGATTTGCTCTTGAGTGGTCATTTGAATGACAATTTGTCTGGGGATTAATGAGATATGCTGTCCATCTGTCGTGGTCAGTGCGCTGGTCAAGTCTGATCATTTGATGGTCAATTCGGCATCAAATGAGAAATTGCTCATTTCACTGCCTGATACATGAGTCAATTTAGGAAACTTTGTTAAGCAGATTTTTTATTATAACACCATATTAATACAATTAAAATACGGTGTTGATGTGAGTGACATCTGGCTTTATCATCTCATCATTACGTCTGTCTCGGACAGTGTTGGTCTTAAAGACTATGGTTACCATGACAACATAATTGATTACAATAATTATTTTTTGTATAAGTTATAAGACCAACCAAAATCCATTGTACAAATGAAAGTCTTCCTAAATGAGTTATTATTCTAATTTAATAATATTAACTAAAAATATACTTTATATATAGTTTTCCCGTTAAAATAATCTGCAAGAAAATAGGCACTGTCCTACTGTTAATTTTCATTTAAAAATTTATATTTCTTCTTCTAAAACTTGTTTGCAATCACACCCAAAAATTCAAAACTGGACATGGGCCAAATCGTCATTAACCCCTTCATCATCCTCACGTTCCGAACGAGATTGGTACGAGATTAAGGCGAGACTCGAAGGAGATTAGGCCAACTGACCCATGACGCCACGTGCCACTGACCAAGGGTCAGTTAGTGGTCACTAATCTGTCTTGTTACGTCATAAGACTGATTGGTCAGTATTGTCCACTTGTGTGGTCATTTTGTGAGCATGAAATATCAGGCCCAGTGGTCAAAGTACTTGGCAATAATCATTGAGGTGGAAGACTCGGGAAGCATTAAATTAGTCCAGTACGGCACATCTGTATTGTATTTTGGAACACGCATGCATTGGCTGGTTCACTAAGCAAGCATTGTAGTGAGCAGACAGACTGACTGACTGACAGGAAGATAGACAGACAGTCGGATAATTCCCTATAATTGGCATAGGATGGGAAACATCACCACAGAATTGTTATTCGATGGAGAAAAAACCGTTATGAGTGTGGAAATAATTAAGAACGTTCTACAATGTGAGAAATGCAGCATATGGAAATAGAATATTTTCAATTTGTATTGCAGATGGTGTGCAATAAGTCATCTCATATTCTGTACTTAAAATTCACTTTTATAATCTGTCGTAATATAAACTCCCTGATGATAGACAAAAACAATTCTGAGGTATTTATATTCTATATCATTTAATATCTATCTATCTATCTATGTATCTATCTATCTACCTATCTATCTATCTATCTATCAATCTATCAATCTGTCTAACTATCTGTCTATCTGTCTATCTATCTATCTATCTATCTATCTATCTGTCTATCTATCTGTCTGTGTATCTATGTATCTATCTATCTATCTATCTATCTATCTATCTCTTTCTTCTTCTTTCATTCTGTCTTTCTTTCCTTCTTTCTTTTTTATCTTGTGCAGTAATGTGCACCCATCACGGATTTTACAAAAACCGGAAGCAGTGGTTGCTAAGGTCATTTGTCATTAACTTAACAAGTTTTTGATGATGAAAGTTGATACATCAAAGATCCTGCTAATTTGTCACCAAAAAAAGGACATAAAAAAGAGCAAAAAGAACTTAGAACTTCATTATTCCTTTGTGACGTCATGAATGCATCAATACAATGCCTTCTGGATAAATGACTTCGACCCGGATAAGTGTGTGTTCTGCATAGCCACATAGTAACGACAATTGTTTATTTATAGACTTCCATGAAAAACACAAACAAACAACTAGACCACAAATGGCAAACAGAAGTTGTTCATTGGCATTTAACATACTCTGCCTTTGTTGTCATTTCCAATGACTGTAAAATGGCTGACCAATTACAAGACCGGAAGTATGAATGATTTATCACTTTGCTGACTTTTTTTTTCGAGGAATGGAAATTAACTTTCAAAGGAATGTAAATTAGTCTTACAGATGTATTTGTACTTAAAATAATTGTAATTTCTTAGACCGTTGTCCGTTTCTCTTTTCATGGTTTCTGGTGCTTTTTCATTTTTGAGGGTCTAAAAATAACTTTAACTGATTAAATCAATCAATAGACAAATGTAAGCATGCATACTTTGTCATTTACCTATCCATAGAATTAATTTGACTGACTGACCGACTGAAAATTTCACAAGAATCAATTTTCAAACTCAAAATCAAAAATGTATACCATTTTAGTCCATTTAGTCGAAGCTGACTGACTGACTGACTGACTGACTGACTGACTGGCTGACTGTCTGATTGATTGACTGTGACTGACTGAAAATTTCACAAGAATCAATTTTCAAAATCAAACTTGTAAATTTATACCAATCAGTCGAAGCTGAACTGTAAACACCCTTACCAGTAATTACCTAAATTACAAATTCTAGTCCAAGTACAAACCTGGCAACAGCTGTCGAACCAAAACTTAGTACCCAATTGGCAGTTAGATAGGGTGACTAAGCATTACCCCTTATCCCCGGTTTAGCATACAAATAGCCAATTAAGAGATTACATAATTCGGGGCTTATCAATTAATGAGCTAAGGACCCAAAGCCCTTGGTCGTTTTGTTTTGATGGTTAATTGGATAGTAGTTTCTTTCTTTATTTCTTTCTTTCTCTCTGTCTCTCTCTCTCTGTCTCTCTCTCTATCTATCTACACTTCCTTCCTTCCTTCCTTCCTTCCTTCCTTCCTTCCTTCCTTCCTTCCTTCCTTCCTTCCTTCCTTCCTTCCTTCCTTCCTTCCTTCCTTCCTTCCTTCCTTCCTTCCTTCCTTCCTTTTTATTCTATTTAGGCCTATCTATATATACTTATTTCATTCTTTTTTGCCAAATAATATCTTTAGTGCAATAATGTTGCTAAAACATATTTTTGAGCAGGTATTGTATCTAGAATGAATGACAACCCCCCCCCCCCCCCTCCCCTCCACCATCTCCCATTTTTGACTTCCTTCGATAATGTCAGTCAAAATGGCACTGAGATCAGCGATGTACATGCGGCGTCAAGATGCAATCTTGGAAGAAATATACCAAGATGCAATTGCATCTTTGGTCCATTTAATACCATTGAGCTCAACTGAGGGCAGCAGGAATAAGTTAACTTATCAGATAGGGACTGTTGTTTTTCCTCTATCATGCGAGTTGCTTTGATGATGCTGTGTCTGATTAAATATTTATTTTGCACCAAAAATAACAATTCCAGCTGTTTGTGTGTCGCCATTTGCTGAAGGGCAGTAACTATAGCAACCAGAAACAATTTGGTATATATCTAGGTCATTTTTGCAGTATATTTCATGTTTGATGTATGTGTTACTTCATATGTATAACGAAAATATAAAGAAGATACAGAAGTTGCATGGAAATATTATTGAAACAAGTCTGCCTCAATATACAGTACTCATCATAAAAATTGTTCAGTCTTTTACAAGCTAGACGAAGCTAAACTAAGCTAGACCAATACTTAACACCCTGTACTAAACCAAACCATCGAGCTATATCTGTCTACTGGAAGGTCTAACTAAAGTACACATGCTGCCATCTCGTGTGTTAATCAAGATTCAACTGAATTAAACCAGCTAGTGTGTGATTCAGAATGAACACAATCATAGCTAGCATGTCTTTGTGATGGATTTTGTTTTTAAGCAAATATAATTTATATATGTACGGGTTTTAGACAATACCTCATATGGATACTTTTCATCAGAAACTACAATCCATATAATGAACATTTTGCAGTAACTTCAGATCAATACCTCACATGGACAATTCACAATAAATAAGGATACTTAAATGGTAAGCAAAATGCAAATTTAATATTGTATCCCTCCTTTCCACTCCTCTCCACTCCTCCCCTCGCCTCTCCTCTCCTTGCCTCTCCTTTCCTCCCCTCGCTCTCCTCGCCTCTCCTCGCCTCTCCTCCCTCTCTCCTCCCTCTCTCCTCCCTCTCTCCTCCCTCTCTCCTCCCTCTCTCCTCCCTCTCTCCTCCCTCTCCCTCTCTCCTCTCCTCTCCCTTTCCTCCCCTCACCTCTTCTCCCTCTCTCCTCTCCTCCCTCTCTCCTCACCTCTACTCTCCTCCCTCTCTCCTCACCTCTACTCTCCTCCCTCTCTCCTCACCTCTACTCTCCTCCCTCTCTCCTCTCTCCTCTCTCCTCCCTCTCTCCTCACCTCACCTCACCTCACCTCACCTCACCTCACCTCACCTCACCTCACCTCACCTCTCCTCTCCTCTCCTCTCCTCTCCTCTCCTCTCCTCTCCTCTCCTCTCCTCTCCTCTCCTCTCCTCTCCTTATAAACTTCATATACCCTCTATACTTCTAATGTATCTACCATATAGTAACCATCTTTGTCCATCAACTGCCCACTAGCCACTGGTCAAGGGCACATGATGGGCATTCCAAGTGCATATCAGACATGCATGGTATTCTAGCATGTAGTCTACATGATATTTGTAAATGATACAGGGTCAGTGCATACTTAATTTCTATCATTCTATGCTCCAGTGATGGCAGAGAAAATTGGCTTGATATCCAGAACACATGATATTATGGAAATATGAATTATTAATATACAGTAGAACCACACAATTAAGGTAACTCTTAAGAATTAATGAAGTGGTCTTAACTTATTTATTTATTATCGTACTCATGTACAGAACAGAACATAATAAAATGACAATAAAAACAATAAAATCATATTAAAAAGTTTAAAAATTGTAATAATTGTGAGTAAAAAAACATGTGGAAGTTGTCTTAATTTTGAAGATATTTCGCATTTAATTATAATCTTTATACCACAAAAAGTGGTCCTGAAATTGATATTAGGTATTCGTAAATGATGGGTTTCATTGAATTGGGGGGGGGGGGGGGGCTGGGTAATTCATAATCAACCCCCCCCCCCCCAGAAAAATTCTAGATCTGTTTATGATATCACAAATAAATGATTAATATCTAGGCCTAATATATACATGGTCCTTCGGGACGATCATGTATAACTCATTTACAGACTGAATATATATATATATATATATATATATATATATATATATATATATATATATATATATATATATATATATATATATATATATATATATATTTATTTATATACATGTCACACCCATGTAATTACATGCTACGTTTATCATAATAAGAATGTCTCAATAAATCTGAATACATGATATGATAATGACATATCTGACATATGTATCATAAACTCCAACTATTAATACTCACAAAAGATTTCTTTCTGTACTTCCTTTCTCTGTCTTTGTCCATTTTTGTTAGTAGTTCTTTTTCTTTTCTTTTTTCATTATAATAAGGTTTGTATTTACAAAGAAAAATAGCATGTTTTATAATGTATTACATTACAATATACATGTGCAATTGTTGTAATTGTTAATGAAATATTGACACTAGACTTTACTTAACAATTTCGACTGCTTTAAAAAAACCTATTAGTTCAAAGATTACCAGGAATGCAGGTGTATTGACAACCTAATTGGTCAGCCTTTGATCTTTCAATTGCTTTATTGTTGATAACATAAAAAAACATGAGATACTTATCAAACGTAATGCTTTTTGTGGCTTCACAAGGATTATCTTAAATGTGTTGACATGTATGACCAATTAGTTTGTCTAACTAACAAACCATTAAATCTACCAAAACTACAAACAAATAAAAATGCTCACCATCTCATCATTACATCTGCACCTTTTTTTAATAAGAGACCATTGCTTGATATGATTCACTTGTAAATTATTAGTAATAGTTATATCCCTCATACTTGGGAGTTTACTAACATTTTAAATGTTAGTTAACTCCCGACTATGAGGGATATAACTAACTTATACTCCATTAGGCATATTTACTAATTTGTTTGATTGTTTGTATTTACTGCCTTTATTACGCAAAACAAATTTGCAGGAGTGAATTCACTAACATTTTCGTTGGCTACTGTCTAAGTGGAGTATAATATGTATTATTACATGTATGAGATTCATGAAGATTCATTCTCTTCTATATTTAATGATTATCAAGGAATTTGTTGTGACATGGTCATAAACAACTACTGGAAACATCTCCCTTTCTAAGATTGCTACTGACCTTGACAGTAGACTTGAAAATGTGTGTGCCAGTGGGAATATAAACAAAGGTTACATCTGACAAACAAAATTGCACCTTTTTGCCAATGATGTTTGTGAAACAGTGGTCATGAAAATTAAACAATATATCACAAATATTTATGTCTTTCTTTGTTGCAGTTTGTCTATCCCCGACCGAACCGGATAACTTATAATGGCGTCCTGTGCTCTGAATGACTGAGTAAGTAAGTAAGTAAGGAAGGAAGGAAGGAAGGAAGTAAGTGAGTAAGTAAGTAAGTAAGTAAGTAAGTAAAGTGACTTAGAGATCAGTAAGTAAGTAAGTAAGTAAGTAAGTAAGTAAGTAAGTAAGTAAGTAAGTAAGTAAGTAAAGTAAGTAAGTAAAGTAAGCAATATAACATCAGTAAGTAAGTAACTAAGAAAATTAGTTAATTAGTTAGTTTAGTTGGTCAGTTAGTTAGTTAGTTTGTTTGTACATAAGTTAGTTTGTATGTAAGTTAGTAAGTTAGTAAGTAAGTAAGGAATTTAAGTTAGTAAGTAAGTAAGTAAGTAAGTAAGTAAGTAAGCAAGTAAGTAGGAATTAAGTAAGTAAGTAAGTTAAACTTTATGTAAACAGTCAGACAGCCAGACTAGCTTGCTATCTATGCGCTGATATTCTGTCTGTCTCTCTGTCTTTCCATTGTGTCTCCTCTCTCACGTAACAGTGACCCCATCCTTTCTCTCTGACTGTCTGTATATTTCTCTCTGTCTGTCTGCACCCAATAGTCAATACAAAGGGCATACCTGTATGTAATTCAAGAGAAAGGAATGTTGTTTTGTTTGAGTGATTCCTCTCTGCTTGAGTATTTCAGGGGTCAAGTTTCTGGGGAACTTACTTGACCAAAGGTTATTCTGGGGCAGGTTGGGTAAACCAGTGGTTGAGTGGTTTCGTCTGCTTACAAACAGAAAACAGGACATATTTTCAAATACAAAAGAACTAGAAAGTTACTCTACAAATACATTGTTTTTATTGTCAATTCTAAACAAAATTGCCAAATACATTTTCCTAGAAAACCTAGACTTTATAATGACTTAATAGCCGGATATATATAATTTTTCAAAAAGTACATAAATAATATACAGTGACACTCTTCTTTTAAAAGTTTCATTGACATGGAGACATTTTGAAAATATGTGGTAGTAATTGTGAGATGGCTTAATTGTCAATCAGTAAGTAAGAAAGAAAGAAAACAAGTAAGTTAGTAAGTAAGTAAGTAAGTAAGTAACTAACTAACTAAGTAATAAAGTAACTAAGCAAGTAACTAAGTAAATAATTAAGTAACAAACTAAGTGTAAGTAACTAAGTAACTAAGTAAATAAGTAAGTAAGTAAGTAACTAGGCAGCTGCAGGCTATATAGTTATCGTGGGATCAACCATTTAATTTGTACTTAGTTACTACCCCCTTCATATTCATAGCGACAGCATATCATTAGCAAATTTTCAAGATAATTACGATCCTTTCTTTTATAACTTCAACCAGAGAATACTGAAAAGAAAAGTATATATATTATGCCTAGTAAAATGATGATTTATTTCTAACTCCTTGTTTACAGTCCATATACTTCGTTCACCTTTATGTAATAGGACAAGACTTGTCAGTTAGAATTTCATAGTTCCTTCATCAACTATTATTACCTTGTATTTCCTGTTATAATTGCCCTCCAGTTGACAAGGCATGACGTAACACGTGTTATTCTGAATGCCTGGGTGGGGAGTCATTCTTGACAACAGACAAAAGCATTGGTCATACAGGAGATCCTTGCCAATAAGACCAGGTTTGGCTAAATTTATTTTTTGGTTTTAATGGTGAGGTGGTCTTAATAGAGAAGATGAATGGTATACATTTAGACGATCATAACTCGATGGTTTTGATTTTGGGGTGTTCTTAATTATGATCAGTGTTATGCATTTATAAAATTGCTAAATAAGTAAATAGATAAATAAATATATCTATTTTTTTTTATAATGTAATTTTATGTTATATATTTGATTTTATTGTCAATTGTAAACCAGTGTTTTTATCTGTATTGTCACTCTGAATTAATATATTTTATCAATCAATAATCAATCAATCAATCAATCAATCAATCAATCAATCAGTCAGTCAGTCAGTCAGTCAGTCAGTCAGTCATTCAGTCAAATAAAATTATGGTACGAAACATATATGTAGTCCATTAGGTATTCGTATCTGATATAATTGTCCCAAAAATATACTTGATACTAATAATCTTTAGTAAATATCTCAATATTAAGTCTTATAATTATAACACAACATCGAAAAAATTTTTTTAAATTTTTTTCAAAATTTAGATTCACGCAAAAAAATAAAATAAAGTGAAGAAAAAGAAATATCAATCAAACGTGACAATTTGCATTTTGAAGTGCATTGTACCTATAGGTGAGGCTGTCAGTGTTCTCAAATTGGGTTTTCACTGTATGAGTAATACCACACATTGTAGCATGGTGTTTTCATGGTGTTAGCATAGACTGCCCTGAGAGCCTGGGTTAATCAACATAGCAGCTTGCAAATGTAGCAGTGATGGTTTATGTAGGCGAGTATTTTGCTTAAGGGGAGGTTAGACAGACAGACAGGGAGGCAGACAGAGAGACAGACAGACACATAGAACCAGAAATATAGCCATGGATGGGCATAGATACATATATAGATATTGAGAATACAGAGATATAGAGACCAAGTTACTGAGATAGTTTAAATCTCTGTTTGTCTGTCCTTAAACAGTAATTAGTGTGGAGATTTTTGCTGAAGGGGATGAGAAACAGATAGACAAACTAACTGACAGACACACACTTAAAAATTAACATTGATATTCCATCATATGAACATGAAAACAGTCTATGACTATCTGTCAATGTCTCAATGCTACTGGGTGTCAATATGACCAGATGCCAGAGGCAGACGTAATGAGACGATAAGGCTGCTGGGAGTCCACACTATGTTACACACTTACCCCATGTGTGGGGTCTTTTACCTGCCCCAGCATAAACACTGAATGAATGCTATGTAAGACCTTGAACTAAACAGTTAAGCATTTATATTGTTCAAGGTAATTAGACAGACAGAAAGACTGACAGAGAGGCAACCAGAGAGAAAGTCTGTCAGCTCGAAGACAGACATGAGGCCACTAAAACAATACCACACATTCTACTCTTAGTCCAAAAATTTTGCCTTTTTAAAATTACAGAAACAGACACGAAAACAGTTGGGTAGCACGCAAAAACCTTTTTTATTTACACCGTCATAATCATAAAACTTATGTATGTACATTCTGACATGCAATGGAGTCTTTTGTGCCTTGTCCTCATCACACAAAATATTACAAAAAACAGACCAAAACATTCTTGAGCTAGGGGCATATTTCTCACAAATAGCCAAAGAATATTCCCAGCAAGTAAGGTACAAGTTGTGACGTCTTGATGTATTTTGTAGCTCTTTTGAAGTGTTGTTTTGGTATTGCCCTATCACTGCTTTCTATTTGTTTAGAGTGTTGTTAATATCACTTGCTTCGTACTGGGTATTGTACATCATTAGATGTAGTCTAAACTTGTCTCGAAAAGTCAGAATATCTCACACTAAATGTCATGATTTGTTACTTTGTACTAAATGTTGTGTTGTGAATAATAAGTTATCAACTGTTTTTATTTTGATAAGGTAAGGTAAGGTAAGGTAAGGTAAGGTAAGATAAGATAAGATAAGATAAGATAAGATAAGATAAGATAAGATAAGATAAGATAAGATAAGATAAGATAAGATAAGATAAGATAAGATAAGATAAGGTAAGATAAGGTAAGATATTAGTGAAATAAGGCAAGAATGTGTTTAGATTATGTTAGATCTAATTAGCACTCACAAAGTAAGTAAATATCATAGATTATATTAGATTAAATTAAATTAGATTAAATAAAATGAAATTAGATGAAATTAGATTAGATGAAATTAGATTAGGTATGAGACTTGCTATAATTAGCTTATTAAGTATCATAACTATTTAAAGAAAATTTTAAGCAATATATTATAAGCAGGACAAATGCCTATTCTAATGTATGTAAGCATGAAAAAACACTGCAAACAAAAATAGTATATAATCTGAAACTGCTTTTTTTTTTATCTCCCATAAACCCACACACAATAAACTTTTCAGCATTAAATCATCAAGCGCAATGACGAGTGTAATTTGCCAGTCATAATTATTGTGTATTTTGTGGTCCACTGTGAATATGCTTTTGATATTATAGGTGGTTCTACCCACAATTTCTCACTGATGTACAAAATTGAGCAAACAGAAATATGTATTTGTGCAATGGGCGGAAAATGAGGTTTGTTCAGAGTAATTGTGCATGGAAAATTTGCTTTCACTTTATGATAAATGTTTTGATTAGTCTACCCTTTCATATTTCCTATATTATCGCTCATTTTAATGTGGCTGAACATGGGAATACAATAATGTAGTTATCCTTGATATATGTCCTATATTGTCCACATAAAATGACTGTTAGTTACCAAAATTGTTTGCGTATACAAACATCAAAGATAATGTTGTTTACAAGAGGTTAGTTTGATTGTATGATTAATAAACATGATTAATTGACATCATTTCCTGGCTGTCATTTTATCATACAATTCCTGGAATTGAAATTTATAAATAGAGTTAGTTCCTATTATCAATGGACCATCTTTAATGAACATTTACTGACCTTACTTGAGTAGCAGCCTTAAAAGCGAGATAACATTTAAGTCTTAATGATGAGGTCGTCTTAAATTCTTAATAGCGAGGTGGTCTTAAGTGGGGGTCAAATGTTGGCCTATAATATAAATTGTACATGTGCAACAAATTCTTGGAAAAAATATCTATAATTGTATATTGTACTATTGTATGAATATTGTAAAAAGTTGCATGGGCTTTGACTTAAAATGCTAAATTTTTTTCTATAATTAATATGAGTGAAAAAATATGTACTTGGATTGATGTAAGTAAAAATAGCCTTTCATTTCAGATAAAATACATGTATGTGTACTGCAAGCATGCAGGCAAGCCACCTGGCAAATATCATGCAAGCATGCAGGCAAATGAAGTAATTCAATCCAGCTGATCGAGCCAATAATACAGCCATCAGTAGACATACATACAAACATTTTCGAAATCAAAACTTGTACCTCTGCTTAGATATGACAATAAAACGTTATGACGCTGTGCAGAACGCTGTTTTATGAACGTCAGAACGTCACCAGATGCGTATTTACGTCCAAGGCGCTACGTAACGACGTCTTGAGCCCTTTGATGTCGTCTGCAAGCTACGTCTTCAAAGGGAACGATATACAGGCCCAATGCAAGATGCTCTTCATTAAGTTTGTCAGGAATAGTTTGTTTTCAGACGAAAATGTCCAAACAACAGGCAATGCTCAGGGAATCTGACCTCTGGAGGGGTACAGAGAAGTTCAAAGTAAGAAAGTAACAGAAAGTGGGATGAAGTAGCAGATAGATAGAAAGACAGATAGGAAGACAGATAGATAGATAGATAGATAGATAGATAGATGGATATGTAGCTGGATGGTTAGATAGATAGATAGATAGCGAGATGGATAGATATATGGATAGATAGATAGATGGCTAGATAGCGAGATAGAAAGATACATAGATAGATAGATAGATAGATATATGGATATATGGATAGATAGATAGATGGCTAGATACAAAGATAGATATAAAGATAGATAGATAGGTAGATAGATAGATAGACCAAGCGCAATATATCTTTCTCTGTGATTTATTGATCGATCGATTGATTGATTGCCCAAAAAATAACTTTGCAATATCCTCTCTGACTGATTGATGATTGATTGATTGATTCATGGACACATTCATTCATACATGGATTCATTCATTCATTCATCCATTGAAAGATTTAATGATTTCAATTTTACATAGCCCAATAGCTAATCTTTCTGTGGGCGTTAAATCTTTACTTTTTGCATATCACCCTTTACATCTTACACTTTCCCCTTTACATATTAGTTCCCTTTGCATCTTTTTCTTCAGTATTTCATTTACATGAGTAGAATATTTCATTTGCCAACTGTGGAAATGTTGTCTTTCATGCTTGGTTTTAATTTCACTTCTAAGAACTGAAATATTATGAGGAATTCTTCTAATGTTCTTTTCAAATTCCTTTCTGGATTTTTCTCATCATTTTACTGAAGAATATTGGATGAAATATGGAAAATGGACAAAATAATTTACTTGCGTATTATTTTTTACTTACTTACATGTCTACATTAGGACTCGGAGGTCTAATTTCTCTAAGATCAGAATAAGTAACTAGGAAGTCTAATGGTTCAGATATTGTACAGCTTCTATTGAAGGCCCTGGGTTCGAACCTCATGTAAAAGCCCTGACTAAGTCATACACATCAAAAAATAATAAATAAAAGTAACAATGATAAGATAGAATGAAAATTGGTGACTAGGCAAAATAACAGTTGATGGGAAGTCACTCATTTGAGACACAGTCAAAATGTCTAAACTTTGTTTGAATGCAAGTCAAAATGTCTGCAAACGTTTTTAGAATGTTTGTCAAAATGTCTCAAGGTGTTCAAATGCTAGTCAAAATGTGTCTAAAACTTTGTTAGAATGTGAGTCAAAATGTCTAAAACTTTGTCAGGATGTAAGTCAAAATGTCTAAAACTTTGTTAGGATGTGAGTCAAAATGTCTAAAACTTTGTTAGGATGTAAGTCAAATGTCAAAGACGTTTTTAGAAATTTAGTCAAAATGTCTGAAGCTGTTAAAATATTAGTCAAAATGTTCACACATTTTAGGCACTGCAGCCACATTTAGACACATTTTCCAAAATGAAATTGACTCATCAGTAGAGAGGATCTAACTGATTTCCCCACCCACCATGTCACATATTGCACTAATAGGGTACATACTTCACCTTCATTACTAATATATTACCCCAGCCACTGTGGAACCAGGGTTGATAAGGGGGTGTTAAATTTCGTGGTTGTCACCCTCTTCCTATTTGCAATTACCCTCAGGCATAGTCCGTGGAATAACCCCCAGGATCTTGAAGGTGTGGGGGGGGGGGGGGGGGGGGTAGAAGTATGGAATTAGTTACTGATCATGAGTCAGGTCTGTTCAGAAAATAGAAACGTTTTGGTTGTTTTAAGTTTTGACCCCCAAGTTGAGGTTGGCAGCTCAACAAATAGGAGTTGGAAAGGTCAAAATTTGATACGTAGTACAGGAAAAAATATCTGTAGCCCAACCTTTTTATTACAGGGGTTCGAGATTAAGTCATTATGTTTAACGACCCTAACATTTTAATAACACATACCATAAATTCCATATTTCAAATAGGAGTACTTTATTCATAGTTTATCACATCACCAAAATTGTTTGCCACACAAATGCATGACGTCACCCAGGGTATGGAATATGTTGCAATTCAATAAAAATCCCCTACCTTTTTTATTGTCAAATCAGTAGCCATCATACTGTATTAAAGTGTTTACATTGTAGTACTAGTGCTGCTGGCATTCTACACACAACACCAGGTATCTATTCTTTAAAAAAAAAAGAATATTCTTGTTTCTTTTATTGGTAGTATTCGAATTCATTTCAGTTCTATACTTAAATAGTGCCTTAACTAGATCAATGAGAACATCATAAATGTTATTATCAGATATTAGTTATTAATATGTTATCCTGTTTTCTTTTCAATATCATTAAACCACATTACCACCGGAAGTTTACACTTAAACAAGATTATGCAAAAATAACTGACCATGCAGTGACCACAGGCCACAGGTACAACATTAATCATTATTACATGATCACGTACCAATTATATGATGACTGAAAATGTAAACAACCTTGTTGATTGTTGCATATCGTGGGTTTTCAGATTTATTTAAGGAATCCTGTTGTATTTTCTTACAATATCAGAATAAAACCTGTTTAAATTGGTCTGTTATACTTACACCTATTATTAGAATAGACAAATTTCTCGAATCAAGATTAAAAATACTAAAAAAAATTAAATAAAAATTATTAAAAAAATAGATAAATAAAAAATAGACCTTTGTGTGAGTTGTCTTCAAGTCCATAATATCATTAACACCTTGTACAATCATCAAATATTTCTAAGACAATTTCTTCTAGATTTATAAGATCTTAACATTACCCCGGCGCCTATTCATTGCAGGCGTTTATTTGAACCCCAGCTGCTAATCTATAACAAACACTGCAGAAAAAAGAAGACGAAACATGTAGAAATACCATTGGTGAAAAATGCAACATACCAGTCACATAAATAAATGTGTAATCAGGCTGGTTTTCCCCCTTCCATAATATTATCACAGCATGGGTGGGCAAAGAAACAGGTTAACAATATGTTTTCTTTTATAAAAACTTGCAATGAAAATAATCCCATGAAAGATATCAGAGCCAGTCACCTTGAAACGATGTCGATGAATGTACTGCTGGGTAAATATGAAAGATAAATTTTAAAAAATCAGGTGAAAAAAATGTGTGTAATATAAACATCTGTAATACTGAATTCTTAATGGTTTTATAAATGTCACCTCAAATTAAAAGTGGTTGAGGCATAAGCCTGATAGTACACTGGCTCCTATAAAGGTCCCAGGTTCAATTCCCAGCCTGGGCACTCTTCATGAAGTCGGTGTCTGTGCATGGCCCCATGCTGAGGCAAGTAAAAAGCGATGGGGGGTATTATAGTAGGATTCCAAATAAATGTCCACCCGTTTTTCTGTCACATTTTGCTACAAATGGCATGGATCGAGCAACACAAAATGGACAGAAATGTTAGCAAAAATTCAAATCCCAACTTTCTAGCTGATAAAAATCTGGGAAAGAAATAACTTGGAAGTTGACTATATTCTCCATTGCAATTCTTGCTGCTTCTTTGTGACCATAATAAAAAATCGCTATAATGTGGACAAAAAGGCAAAAAAAGATCATTGCAAAGACAAGAATCTTGAAGTTTGTACAGAGAGGAGTTTTTATGGGTTAGAAAGTGTGGTGTGCCCTTTTGGTAACATTTATATCAATTGTGCTATCTCCAAGACAGATATGTCAAAATAAGTCCCAAAAAACAAGTGGACATTCATTGTGGATTATACTATATAGTGTGACCTGGTGGAGATTCCAAGTCTTATCATCTCATCATTACATTACTCTGAGTCTCTAACAACACGTCATACAATAAAATACAATAGCTCATATTTACATTCAACAACCAGGAGCAGATGTAATGATGACCTAATAAGACATAAATAACGTATCTGCAATGCAGCATGGGTGGACTTTGAAAATGTCACTGCAATCTTGGACTATGTAATGGAATGTGTCATTGCATAATTTCATAGGTTTGTCATAAATTATTTTCATTTTCTTTTTTGCTTTTTTTTTTAAATTTATTTTAATTATGGCAAAAACAAAAAAAGCAATTCTGCCAGCCACTCAGAATCTGTCAATACCAATCTCTAGCATTTCTGCACTATATTAAATCTTGCAAATTTCTACCATGGCTGAGAACAGATGGTTATCTTCAGAAAATGTTATTATAAGTTGGATATAGAGCTATCATGTGGCACGCAGCGTGTAGAGAATACAAACACAGCACTGGCATGCCCTCTGGCGGATAAGTGTTACCAATTAGAACACCCTATGAACTCTGTGATGGGGGAAAGAGGGTTCGATTTGGAGGGTGGGGGGGGGGGGGATGTGTTGATGGGAGGATGATTGGGAGCCCACGGGCCTATGATTTTGGCTGTTAGATTTGTGTTCTTTATTTTCAAAATTTTTTGGGTAGGCCTATATATAATTTTTCTTTATATCTAATTATTATTTTTTATTTAGGGCTAATTCTATGAAACAATTTTTTCTTGTATTTAATCATTTATTTTATGTACAAGTGAATGAAGTAATGATTTATATCACAAATACACAATAAAAATTTAAAAACTAAACTTTTTTTACTGTTTTATATATAATTTTCATTTACTGTCTTTTTTACTTTTTCCCCATTGGTATTCTATATAGACCCAAAAGATAAAAATAATATGAGTTCGCTAAAATTTTAATGAAATTAATTCCCTGTCGTATTGAAAATAATTATAAAGGTTTATAAAACTTGTCTATTCTGTTTTCTAAATCAAGTAATTATACATTTCCTCCTTATTTCCATTAATTTGACAGAGCTCTTCCAAAAAAGAAAAGAAAAGTGAAATGTGAGGGTAAAACTACCCCAACCCTATCACCCATGAGCCCTGTGGCACCCTTTCGAAACTAATGGATAAGTCAGTAAGTACATCTACCTCATACCAGGGGTTCAAAACCCGGCCTGGGGCACGTGGATGGGGTACAAAGTGATGAGGTGTAGAGGGGTAAATAAACTGGGGTGGGGGGTTAATTCATGAGGTGAATCTATGGTTAACTGGGAAGATGAATTGTCTGTTTCTAATTAAACCCCAGGATATTGTGTACTGATTGTACAGGATGAAAAGTAACTCAGTTATGAGTGGGCTTTAAAGTAAAACCCCCGCAGTAGGGCCACCCAGTGGCGCCCACTATGAGTCAACCCCACTGTTACAACTCCAAGTTCTTATAGTGAGTTGAACTGAACTGAACTTGTAGTTATTATAAACAAAACTTGAGTAATAGTGGATTTTCATGGAAGGTTCTCTGTATTTCCACCAGGCGGCTATGACAGAATACGGCAATTCTATTGGCTGAAAAGGTTCCCGCCCTTGACTCTGATTAGCTGAAGAAAGGTGCATCCTAGCAGCAGTATTTTTAGTGCATTTTAATGTATATTTGACATCTTATTATTTAATTGATTTCTGTTATTTCCCTGAGAAAATTATATTTATGGAATCAGTTAGTTATGACCTACTATATCTGAAAAGCAAAATGAGTAAATAAGAGGAGAAGAAAGACTTATGTCTTGCTGAATTCAGGGCTGCTCAGTGAAAAGACTTTATTCAGCAAGACACAAGTCTTTCCTCTTCTCTTTTTACTCATTTTGTCTTTCAGACACAGTAGGTAATAACTGATTCCATAAATATAACTTTCTCAGAAAAATAACAAAAATCAAATGATAAAGTGTCAAACATACATTAAAATGCACTAACAAATACTGCTGCTAGGATGCACTTTGCTTCAGCCAATCACAGCCAAGGGCGGGAACTTTTTCAGCCAATAGAATTGGAGTATTCTGTTTTAGCCACCTAGTGGAAACACAGAGAACCTTCCGTGAAAATCCACTATTATGCCCTATAGCACAATATATATGTGTGCCATGGGGATCCAGAGGTTAAAACATTTCATCATTTATGGAAGCTGGCCAATGCCTTAAGTGCCCTTAACCACTTCAGACCTATTGACATGTCAGAATCGCCATTAAGTCCATCTCATTATTAAGGCAACCTCACCGATAAGACTTATACATTTATATAGAATAATTGTTTTTTGTTGTTGTTGTTGTTTTTCCGGTAATAAAAATCTTAAATAGTTTCCCGACAGAACTAACTTGAGTACTTGCATTTTAATAAATATAAAAAAGATGATTAAATTCATTATCTTTAACTGAAAACAATATATGCATTTTATTTATTTTTTCATTTGTTTTTCTTCTTGTCAACAGTGTACATGTTGTGATGACCCCAGGTCACTGACCTTACTAGGTCAGTGACCGACTTTGACGCGCACTGGGTGACCCGGACCACGTGACCACGGGGTCTTGGCGGGAATACACCCAGACCGCGTCAGTAGCTGGAGAAGCAGAGGATAGGCAGGCTGTGCGGCGGGGCAGGGCAAAATAAACTTTAAAACTGGAATACCAACGCTTTGTCTTTCTTGGGGAACCTTACAAATTGGCGCCCGATGTGGGACTCGAAGAATCGGATGTAGGGTTCCCCAATTGGATAGAAGACATGGACGACGCACGGACAAGGACATAAAAAACGTTTTGAACTTTTTGAAAAAAAACATGACTTCGCCACGGCCACGCTGGATAAAGGTGCCAGCGACCGCGTGGTTTAGTCAGTTGCAGCGGAGCACAGGAACCGTCAGCATCTACATTGAGCGTCAGCAGCAGCGACGTTGCGACTTCAAACTTCAAGCTACACATATCTACAGTTAAGTAGAATTCACGCTACAATACTCTACCTTATTTAGTGTGTTTTAGCCCCACGTATAATGCCTGCAAAGTTGCGTAAGAGGCCTGGCTTGGTATCAGCCGACACGAGTGAGCCCGCATCGACTCCGGTGCAGGGCCCCTCGCAAACGGCGGATGAGTCAGCTCTACGTGCTTCGACTAGGAGTAAAGTAGTGCGAACGCCGGGACGCCCTCGTAGACGAGAGGCCACGGCGGATAGGACTCCAAGCCCTGGACTCGCATTCACGAGTCAGGAAAATACGCGGACAACCAGCGATCGAGGGCGCCGAAAGGAGCCCTCGCCAGCTGGATATGAGTCGAATGATTCATCCGCGTCGACGCCTGTTTCCTCGCCTGATGGGCGGCCCTCCGTGGTTGAGCGTGCGGAACCACGTGGCTCAGCCCGGGCTGTCATGGCGGCCACCAGTACTCCGCAACGGAGTCTGGGTTCTTCGGGGTACAGGCGGAGAAAAGAAGCTATTCCTCCAAAATATGACGGCCAGGGTACGGCCTTCATAGACCACTTAGACGAGTTCACTCGGGTCGCCACTTTCAATAAGTGGACGGACGAGGAGAAGTGTTTTCATCTTTGGACCAGCGTCACTGGTCAAGCTAAGTTGAAAATGCGGCCCCTAACTTATCGGGACGATTGGAGAGAGATGGTGAGCCAGTTGACGGCTCTGTTCTGCTCGAATCGTGCCCTCGATGCGTACAGAAATAAATGGTTTAATGCAAAACGAGGCCCAGAAATGGACCTCGAGACGTATGGGTTGTTTCTGTTAGATCTCTCCAGGAAAGCGAACCCCGCTTCCGCCCCCGCCGAGCAGGAACGCTTTGCAAAAGAGCGTTTCATGGAGACGGCTGGGTCTACTAGTATGAGATTTTGGTTGGCGGCTTTAAAGCCACCCACCCTGCAGGAGGCCATTGATCTAGCAGTGCAGTACGAGGCAGCGTACGAGGCCACGAAAACGAGTAAGCCTGACGTCGGGCCGGCTGGCGCTATCGCTTTGCCAATACTGCAGCCCGAGGCTTCCGTGGCTGCTACTGCTTCAGCGTCTATACGTGGCGGCCCGTCCTCTGAACAAGAGGGAGCCATCACGAGACAGGATTTGAAGGATTTGGTATATTCGATATTAGGCGAGGTTATGTCCAAAGACAAGGGGAAGGTTTATAGTAATACTCGCCGGCAGGACCACGATTATTCACCTGAAACACGGAGGTGCTACCGGTGCAAGAAGACCGGGCATCTCCGCAGGGATTGTCCTAAGCGAAATGTTGATGATGATCGCTCCAAAAAACGAGCGCCTAGCAGGGACAGGGAACACCGATCGAGTAAACACGGTGATAAACGGTCCCAGGGGCGGAGCGATCAGGGTAAAAAGGGGGGCAAGGATAAGAAGGAGAGGAAACACTCGGAAAACGAGTAAGGGTGGAGGAAGTATCCACGGATCCTTCACCTGCTGAAAAAGCAGCCCCTCAGCCTGCTGAAAAAGCGGCTCCTCAGCCTCCGGAATGTTGGGAAGGGGTGAAAGTGGGACAGCATTGGCCAAGACAAGTGGCCATGCAGAATTCGAGCGCATCATGGTATATTACGATTAGTGTAGGGACACGTCACGTGGATCTCCTGATCGATACCGGTGCGCAGGTGTCTCTGCTGAGTAAGCAGGAGTACGATGAGATACCTGGCGCAAAACGAGAGACTTTAAGACCTGTAGAAGGCAAGATCTCGGCGGCAAACGGTGGACCAATTAATATTTATGGTAAGGTGGAGCTCACTCTCTGTCTAGAGAGGGTGCTTTATCCTTGTGAATTTTTGGTAGCGGATATCGGAGGTCTCCCTGGCTTACTAGGGATGGACTTCTTGAAGAGACACGGTGCATTGCTAATGTGTTCAGTAGGAATGCTGAGACTGGGAGGCGTTGATATCGCGTGTAGAGAAGGTCGCCCTGGAAAAACAGGCCGAGCAATCTTACACGAAGACGTCCATATACCAGCTCGCCACGTGTCGCAGGTCTCAGTCAATTTGGTGTCCTGGGGCGTATCTAACGGGGGCGACCTCGTATTCGAGTCGTTGCCCACGGTTTGCCAGGATTTACACATAATGATACCTAGAGGATTATTGGCATCTCAATGCTCTGGGGCTCACGTGTGGATAGCCAATCCCACGACTGAGAGTGTTCATATTGCAAAGGGTCAAGTGGTAGGTCAATTGAGCGAAGTCGAAAAGGTGGATTCACCGAAAACGGTGAATGCTGCTGAGGTCAATTTTGAACTCAGGCAGAAGAACACTGAAACACGACTGCCCGTTCATTTGCAGCCTCTTTTGGACGAAACTGACGATCTGACCGCAGATCAAAGGTCAGAGCTCCGAAAGGTCTTGATGGAGTATGAACATTGTTTTGAGGGAGGTAAATACGGGCTGGGACGTACGAGTCAAGCCACGCACAAGATCGATACGGGTGACAATCGGCCTTTCAAGGTGCCGACCCGGAGATTGGGGTGGGCTCAAAACAGGGCGCTGTCAGAGGAAGTGGATAAGATGCTGAGACTCGGAGTGATCGAGCCCAGCAGCAGCCCCTGGTCTAGTCCCCCTGTGTTGGTTAGAAAGAAAGATGGAACTTTCAGGTTTTGTGTGGATTATAGGAAATTGAATTCGTGCACTAAAAAGGATGCTTATCCTTTGCCACGCATTGATGACTGTCTAGACACTTTATCAGGGGCAAAATGGTTTTGTACCCTGGACCTGTCATCTGGCTATTGGCAAATAGCTATGGATGACAGAGACAAAGAGAAAACCGCATTCACTGCTCCCAGAGGACATTTCCACTTTACAGTGATGCCCTTTGGTGTTACAAATGGACCAGCTACACTGGAACGTTTGATGGAGCTAGTGTTAGGAGGATTGGACCTGTCCACTTGTCTATGCTACATGGATGATATAGTGGTACAGGGGCCCACATTCCAGAAGTGTCTAGGTAACCTGATAGTTGTACTAAAACGCATTAGCCAGGCTGGGTTAAGATTGAAAGCTAGCAAATGCGAGTTATTTAAAAGTGAGGTCTCCTTTCTAGGGCATGTGATTTGTAGAGAGGGTGTGAAACCAGATCCTAAGAAGATAAAGGCGGTGCGAGAGTGGCCAGAGCCAACCACAGTGCAGGAGGTGCGCTGTTTTGTGGGCTTCGCCTCGTACTATAGAAAGTACGTGCGGGATTTTGCTGGATTAGCAGCACCACTACATGCTTTAACAGCGCACCAGGCCGTCTTTAAGTGGGATGAGACATGCAGAAACGCTTTTAAAAGATTAATCAGGGCCCTCACGACTGCACCAATATTGGTGCTCCCACGTGAAGGGTGCCCTGTCATTTTAGACACGGATGCCTCTGATCTTGCGATAGGAGGTGTATTGTCGCAAATAATTGAGGGAGAGGAGCGCGTGGTTGCCTACGCCTCGCAGTGTTTGTCTTCATCGCAAAAGCATTATTGCACTACGTACAAGGAATTGTTAGCTGTGGTCAGAATGGCGAAAATATTTCGGCCCTACTTGTATGGACAGGATTCAGTGCGTTTGCGCACTGATCATCGTGCTTTGGTGTGGTTGCAGAACTTTAAAGATGCGGAAGGAATGTTGGCGAGATGGATAGCTTCTCTGACCGAGTACAACTTTGTAATTGAATACAGAGAAGGCAAGAAGCATGCGAATGCAGATGGCTGCTCACGAATTCCCGTGAGGGCCTGTAAGCGCCAGGAATGTCCTGACCAAGGTCATGGGGAGAATGTTGACCTTGTGGCTTCCATCACGCAGTGGAACCAAGTACGAGGCTTCCGCACGATTACGTGTGGACAGCCTCGAGTGGCGACTGGAATCAGCCCAGGAGAGGCTGAAGGACCCCAGGTGCGAGTGTATATGGCGGAAGCAGCTGGAGAGACAGCTGGAGAGACAGCTGGAGACGGCAGTGAGAGACCTCTGGATCCAAATTGGATAGAGTCTTTCACCTTGGAGGAAATACGGTGTGCTCAGGGCCAGGATATGGCCCTAGCTACCGCCAAGAAGTGGTTAAATGCTGGACAGCGACCGCCTTATCACGCTATTGTCACGCACTCGGCCCAGGTGCGAAATATATGGGCCCAGTTTTATTGCTTGAAATTGCAGCGAGGCATCGTGTATCGAAGCCATAAGCTGCCTACTGGTGAATTGGTGACGCAAATGGTGGCCCCAGCAAGCATCAGACGCAGCATCTTCAGCCAGCTTCATACGTCTCGTCTTGGTGGCCATATGGGGATCAACAGCCTCATATCCAAGTTGAGACGGAGGTTCTATTGGCCTGGCTACAAGGAGGATGTGATACGTTGGATAGGTTGGTGCGATGTGTGTCAGAAGCGGAAACAGGGCGGCCTGAAGAAGGCTCCCCTGCATCAGGTGCCAGTAGGAATGCCGATGGAAAAGATGGCCATTGACATAATGGGACCATTGCCTGTCACGAAGTCCAATAACAAGTATATAGTAGTCGTTGCCGACTACTTTACTAAGTGGACAGAAGCCTTTGCTCTTCCTAATCAAGAGGCTTACACGGTGGCTGATTGCTTGGTGACCAATGTGATTTTGCGATTTGGAGCTCCCTATCACTTGCATAGTGACCAAGGGACTAATTTCGAATCGAAATTATTCCAAGAAATGTGCAAAATATTGGGGATTAATAAGACCAGGACCACGGCTTATCATCCCCAGAGCGATGGGTTGGTGGAACGCTTCAATAGGTCATTGGGTGATATGCTATCGAAGTTGGTGAACGAAAGGAGAGATGACTGGGATGACATGCTTCCTTACGTGATGTGTGCCTATCGGGCTACGCCCCATAGATCCACAGATATCACGCCAAATCGAATGATGTTGGGCAGAGAAGCGATGCTCCCTGTAGATTTGATGTATGGTCACGCACTCCAACATAAGCACCACTGTCCAGTGGAATATGTAGAGTGGATACGTGAAGCCATGGAAGAATCCTTCGAAAAGTGCAGAACCCAGATGAAGAAAGCGGCCCAGAAGCAGGCGAAACATTACAACAGGCTGGCAATGGAGCAATCATTCCATATTGGAGATTGGGTTTTGTTGTTTTATCCGCCACTGGCTAAGCAGAAGCTGGCCCTGAAGTTTCTAGGACCTTACAAGGTGACGAGGAAGATGGGAGAAGTCAACTACGAAATAGAGGCCCCAGCCTCTGGAAAGAGACGCATAGTCCACATTAATCAGCTCAAGAAGTACTTAGCTGAGGTGACTCCAGATGACATGATTCGGATCCCTGACATCCCATCAGACGATCCGTATTTGGACCCATCATTGTATGAGGACGGAGCGAGTGCGACCCCCCTAGACGAGGGGCGGGATCCGCCCTTGCCCGGAGAATTGAGTGGTGACGCAGCGCAGCCTTGGTCTGGGCAGCCAGAGCGGGGCGGAGCTGCGAGGACAGGAGAACACAGGGGGCGCGGCTTGCAAACACGCGATCCCCTGGATACGAGAAGAGTGGCAGATTCGCGTACGAATCTGGATACAGCTCCTTTTCTGGACTTGGAGCTGTCCTCAGCTCCTTTTCCGGATTTGGAGCTGACCTCAGCTCCTTCTCGGGAATTGGATCCGGAAGCGGCTCCATTTCTACCAGGTAGGCTGAGGAAGCCACCTGATAGGTTAGGCCACAATGTAGGCTACCAGTGAATTTAAGAGTCTGGTTGCTGCATATCAGAGGGAAATAGCACTTATTGCTTGACTTCTGGCACTTTGTTTTTGAGAGTCTAGTGATATCACATGTTTATACAATAAATACCGGTTGTAGCTTCATTTAGACAATATATAGTTTGATTTTACGTAGTCTTCCCCATGCAAATGATTTTTATTTACTTTTATTAAAGATTCTCTCAAACAAGTGGTAAATGTCGACATACTAAAGCGGCGCGTCGCTGCAGTCACTTTCTAGTGACTGGACATTTCGTGTACCTGATTCTCGTGGACGGAACACGTGGTCGTGTCCTGCAGAGTGGGTTTTTAGACGTGCCACCCAAATGGTCGCTACAGGTGCAGCCCTTTTTGAATAAAAGAGGGAGGAATACTGCAAAGGTAGAATTTGGGCACTGCTGGTTAAAAGCAGGGGCAAAACACGAAATTAGGTAATGAGAATGGTTAAAATGCCTCATAACACTGGAAATATCAGCAAAATAACTTAATTAGCAAGAATTAAGGGCTGTAGTGGTTATGGAAATGTTTAAAGTACCATGATAAACTTTATATATAGCAAGTTGGGTAATCTGGAAAGGTCAGCAAAAGGGATATAGTTTGCTAGATTATGGTTACAAGGACAAATGGTTATTTTCTTGTGGTATTGTCATTTAGTGATAAGGAATTGGCTATTTGTCATCATGGAACGTGAAACGTTCCTGATGGTTTGTTTTATTTGGCTGATAGGAGTTGCTGGATTATACATTTAGCAACTACAAAATCCTCACTTTCTGTGTCTTGTGAAACTGTGTCACTGATTCTAGTGACCTGCATTCACTGATTCCAGTGACCTGCATTCATGGAAAATTTCCACTGGGGGAAAAAGGTCACCAAGTTCGAAACACGAACAGGCACCCCTTTGTATTAATTTTGTCATTTTCGGTGCAATCCTCAATTAAGAAATTTTATGAGGGGGGGGGGGAGGAAGGGTCAACTGGTCAACAAAGTGATTAGGGTCACATGACCTGTGATTCTGGTCACCTGACCTGTCACATGACCTGTCACATGACTCAGAAAGTGCGGCAAAAAGCTGGAGAGCGTGGGGCGCCCTGTCTCACACCTTCTGAAACCAGCAGAGAAGACACATCAGCCAACCAGAATTTTGAGAATATAACCAGAACAACTTGGGAGATATAAGGATGTCTGCCACGAATACGAACAGTGAGGAGGCTACTGCTGTGCCAGCAGTGCCCCTGGGCAGCGTAGTGGAGGAAGAGGGACCTCAGCTGACATCGGCCCAGACGGACATGGTATTAGCTGCCATGGAGGCAGCGGGCCTCGAGATTGGAGCTGAGTTGGAGGTCTCTGCCAGCGACGCTGAGGTGGCTGCCGTTTGCGGCTTGTCGCCTACAGCGGAGCTCCCAATCTCCCTGGCCCCGGATTATTGGAGCCCGCAGCGATTGGGTCTCCTGCACCTGGACATGTGGGCTTACATGTCCAGGAAGGAGTACGAGCTGGAGGATCCAGCAGTGGAGCGTTACGGGGCAGCAGAACTGCCAGAAACGGCCAGGATGCGCAGGTATCTTCGTCTCCGTCCACGGAGAGAAGATATGCCCATCCTGAGTGGATGGATAATTGGAGACCTGGGTGTGGCGACCACCCAGGAGGAAGTGCTGGAGAATCTGAAGAGGCGACCTTGGTACGCCAGGGAGCGAGTGGCCAGGCCCAGCGTAGAGGGCGAGGTCTCTCCCACCAGGGCTACCAAGTCGCCTGCAAGGGAACAACAGGCAGCTCCGTTCACGGAGTCTGCCATGGAAGACGTGGAACAACGGGCAGCTCCGATCACGGAGTCTGCCATGGACGACGTGAAACAACAGGCAGCTCCGCCCACGGAGCCTGCCAGGGAAGACGTGAAGCAACAGGCAGCTCCGCCCACGGAGTCTGCCAGGAAAGACGTGAAAGCCACTCCAGCCAGGGCCGAGGAACGGCCGCGGGGAGGGAGGCTGGAGGAAATGGAGAGCGAGGAGACATCGGACGATGGGGCGACGGAGAGTGACGTCTCGGCCCCAGAGACCACTCCAGAGACCACGCCGAAGGTCGTCTTGCCGGCCGCGCCACAGGGTGTGGAGGGCTTGAACTACATGTGTGCCACGTGCGGGAAACGCGTGAGGGATCGAAAGTCTCTCACTCGCCACGTGAGCGTGGCCCATGCAGCAGCATATGTAGGCTTCCAGTGCCCTGTGTGCCCCGCAGCGTTGCCCTCGGACCGGAGGACCAACTTCAGGCGTCATCTGGAGCGGTCCCATGGGTACACCCGTACACAGGCGGAGGAGCTAACAGCAGCCACACAGCCGACGACAATCCAGGGCCCTAACTCCGATGGATCCCTGCCGGCGACACCGGAGACGAGGACCCTGGAGACAGCATCTCCCAGCACCAGGGCGGTGCAGTTGCGCCGCGTTGAAGCAGCTTCAAGCGTGACGCCCCGAAGCCGCCAGACAAGGCCAAAGCGGCCTCTCCAGGAAAGCGAACCCCGCTTCCGCCCCCGCCGAGCAGGAACGCTTTGCAAAAGAGCGTTTCATGGAGACGGCTGGGTCTACTAGTATGAGATTTTGGTTGGCGGCTTTAAAGCCACCCACCCTGCAGGAGGCCATTGATCTAGCAGTGCAGTACGAGGCAGCGTACGAGGCCACGAAAACGAGTAAGCCTGACGTCGGGCCGGCTGGCGCTATCGCTTTGCCAATACTGCAGCCCGAGGCTTCCGTGGCTGCTACTGCTTCAGCGTCTATACGTGGCGGCCCGTCCTCTGAACAAGAGGGAGCCATCACGAGACAGGATTTGAAGGATTTGGTATATTCGATATTAGGCGAGGTTATGTCCAAAGACAAGGGGAAGGTTTATAGTAATACTCGCCGGCAGGACCACGATTATTCACCTGAAACACGGAGGTGCTACCGGTGCAAGAAGACCGGGCATCTCCGCAGGGATTGTCCTAAGCGAAATGTTGATGATGATCGCTCCAAAAAACGAGCGCCTAGCAGGGACAGGGAACACCGATCGAGTAAACACGGTGATAAACGGTCCCAGGGGCGGAGCGATCAGGGTAAAAAGGGGGGCAAGGATAAGAAGGAGAGGAAACACTCGGAAAACGAGTAAGGGTGGAGGAAGTATCCACGGATCCTTCACCTGCTGAAAAAGCAGCCCCTCAGCCTGCTGAAAAAGCGGCTCCTCAGCCTCCGGAATGTTGGGAAGGGGTGAAAGTGGGACAGCATTGGCCAAGACAAGTGGCCATGCAGAATTCGAGCGCATCATGGTATATTACGATTAGTGTAGGGACACGTCACGTGGATCTCCTGATCGATACCGGTGCGCAGGTGTCTCTGCTGAGTAAGCAGGAGTACGATGAGATACCTGGCGCAAAACGAGAGACTTTAAGACCTGTAGAAGGCAAGATCTCGGCGGCAAACGGTGGACCAATTAATATTTATGGTAAGGTGGAGCTCACTCTCTGTCTAGAGAGGGTGCTTTATCCTTGTGAATTTTTGGTAGCGGATATCGGAGGTCTCCCTGGCTTACTAGGGATGGACTTCTTGAAGAGACACGGTGCATTGCTAATGTGTTCAGTAGGAATGCTGAGACTGGGAGGCGTTGATATCGCGTGTAGAGAAGGTCGCCCTGGAAAAACAGGCCGAGCAATCTTACACGAAGACGTCCATATACCAGCTCGCCACGTGTCGCAGGTCTCAGTCAATTTGGTGTCCTGGGGCGTATCTAACGGGGGCGACCTCGTATTCGAGTCGTTGCCCACGGTTTGCCAGGATTTACACATAATGATACCTAGAGGATTATTGGCATCTCAATGCTCTGGGGCTCACGTGTGGATAGCCAATCCCACGACTGAGAGTGTTCATATTGCAAAGGGTCAAGTGGTAGGTCAATTGAGCGAAGTCGAAAAGGTGGATTCACCGAAAACGGTGAATGCTGCTGAGGTCAATTTTGAACTCAGGCAGAAGAACACTGAAACACGACTGCCCGTTCATTTGCAGCCTCTTTTGGACGAAACTGACGATCTGACCGCAGATCAAAGGTCAGAGCTCCGAAAGGTCTTGATGGAGTATGAACATTGTTTTGAGGGAGGTAAATACGGGCTGGGACGTACGAGTCAAGCCACGCACAAGATCGATACGGGTGACAATCGGCCTTTCAAGGTGCCGACCCGGAGATTGGGGTGGGCTCAAAACAGGGCGCTGTCAGAGGAAGTGGATAAGATGCTGAGACTCGGAGTGATCGAGCCCAGCAGCAGCCCCTGGTCTAGTCCCCCTGTGTTGGTTAGAAAGAAAGATGGAACTTTCAGGTTTTGTGTGGATTATAGGAAATTGAATTCGTGCACTAAAAAGGATGCTTATCCTTTGCCACGCATTGATGACTGTCTAGACACTTTATCAGGGGCAAAATGGTTTTGTACCCTGGACCTGTCATCTGGCTATTGGCAAATAGCTATGGATGACAGAGACAAAGAGAAAACCGCATTCACTGCTCCCAGAGGACATTTCCACTTTACAGTGATGCCCTTTGGTGTTACAAATGGACCAGCTACACTGGAACGTTTGATGGAGCTAGTGTTAGGAGGATTGGACCTGTCCACTTGTCTATGCTACATGGATGATATAGTGGTACAGGGGCCCACATTCCAGAAGTGTCTAGGTAACCTGATAGTTGTACTAAAACGCATTAGCCAGGCTGGGTTAAGATTGAAAGCTAGCAAATGCGAGTTATTTAAAAGTGAGGTCTCCTTTCTAGGGCATGTGATTTGTAGAGAGGGTGTGAAACCAGATCCTAAGAAGATAAAGGCGGTGCGAGAGTGGCCAGAGCCAACCACAGTGCAGGAGGTGCGCTGTTTTGTGGGCTTCGCCTCGTACTATAGAAAGTACGTGCGGGATTTTGCTGGATTAGCAGCACCACTACATGCTTTAACAGCGCACCAGGCCGTCTTTAAGTGGGATGAGACATGCAGAAACGCTTTTAAAAGATTAATCAGGGCCCTCACGACTGCACCAATATTGGTGCTCCCACGTGAAGGGTGCCCTGTCATTTTAGACACGGATGCCTCTGATCTTGCGATAGGAGGTGTATTGTCGCAAATAATTGAGGGAGAGGAGCGCGTGGTTGCCTACGCCTCGCAGTGTTTGTCTTCATCGCAAAAGCATTATTGCACTACGTACAAGGAATTGTTAGCTGTGGTCAGAATGGCGAAAATATTTCGGCCCTACTTGTATGGACAGGATTCAGTGCGTTTGCGCACTGATCATCGTGCTTTGGTGTGGTTGCAGAACTTTAAAGATGCGGAAGGAATGTTGGCGAGATGGATAGCTTCTCTGACCGAGTACAACTTTGTAATTGAATACAGAGAAGGCAAGAAGCATGCGAATGCAGATGGCTGCTCACGAATTCCCGTGAGGGCCTGTAAGCGCCAGGAATGTCCTGACCAAGGTCATGGGGAGAATGTTGACCTTGTGGCTTCCATCACGCAGTGGAACCAAGTACGAGGCTTCCGCACGATTACGTGTGGACAGCCCCAGCAAGCATCAGACGCAGCATCTTCAGCCAGCTTCATACGTCTCGTCTTGGTGGCCATATGGGGATCAACAGCCTCATATCCAAGTTGAGACGGAGGTTCTATTGGCCTGGCTACAAGGAGGATGTGATACGTTGGATAGGTTGGTGCGATGTGTGTCAGAAGCGGAAACAGGGCGGCCTGAAGAAGGCTCCCCTGCATCAGGTGCCAGTAGGAATGCCGATGGAAAAGATGGCCATTGACATAATGGGACCATTGCCTGTCACGAAGTCCAATAACAAGTATATAGTAGTCGTTGCCGACTACTTTACTAAGTGGACAGAAGCCTTTGCTCTTCCTAATCAAGAGGCTTACACGGTGGCTGATTGCTTGGTGACCAATGTGATTTTGCGATTTGGAGCTCCCTATCACTTGCATAGTGACCAAGGGACTAATTTCGAATCGAAATTATTCCAAGAAATGTGCAAAATATTGGGGATTAATAAGACCAGGACCACGGCTTATCATCCCCAGAGCGATGGGTTGGTGGAACGCTTCAATAGGTCATTGGGTGATATGCTATCGAAGTTGGTGAACGAAAGGAGAGATGACTGGGATGACATGCTTCCTTACGTGATGTGTGCCTATCGGGCTACGCCCCATAGATCCACAGATATCACGCCAAATCGAATGATGTTGGGCAGAGAAGCGATGCTCCCTGTAGATTTGATGTATGGTCACGCACTCCAACATAAGCACCACTGTCCAGTGGAATATGTAGAGTGGATACGTGAAGCCATGGAAGAATCCTTCGAAAAGTGCAGAACCCAGATGAAGAAAGCGGCCCAGAAGCAGGCGAAACATTACAACAGGCTGGCAATGGAGCAATCATTCCATATTGGAGATTGGGTTTTGTTGTTTTATCCGCCACTGGCTAAGCAGAAGCTGGCCCTGAAGTTTCTAGGACCTTACAAGGTGACGAGGAAGATGGGAGAAGTCAACTACGAAATAGAGGCCCCAGCCTCTGGAAAGAGACGCATAGTCCACATTAATCAGCTCAAGAAGTACTTAGCTGAGGTGACTCCAGATGACATGATTCGGATCCCTGACATCCCATCAGACGATCCGTATTTGGACCCATCATTGTATGAGGACGGAGCGAGTGCGACCCCCCTAGACGAGGGGCGGGATCCGCCCTTGCCCGGAGAATTGAGTGGTGACGCAGCGCAGCCTTGGTCTGGGCAGCCAGAGCGGGGCGGAGCTGCGAGGACAGGAGAACACAGGGGGCGCGGCTTGCAAACACGCGATCCCCTGGATACGAGAAGAGTGGCAGATTCGCGTACGAATCTGGATACAGCTCCTTTTCTGGACTTGGAGCTGTCCTCAGCTCCTTTTCCGGATTTGGAGCTGACCTCAGCTCCTTCTCGGGAATTGGATCCGGAAGCGGCTCCATTTCTACCAGGTAGGCTGAGGAAGCCACCTGATAGGTTAGGCCACAATGTAGGCTACCAGTGAATTTAAGAGTCTGGTTGCTGCATATCAGAGGGAAATAGCACTTATTGCTTGACTTCTGGCACTTTGTTTTTGAGAGTCTAGTGATATCACATGTTTATACAATAAATACCGGTTGTAGCTTCATTTAGACAATATATAGTTTGATTTTACGTAGTCTTCCCCATGCAAATGATTTTTATTTACTTTTATTAAAGATTCTCTCAAACAAGTGGTAAATGTCGACATACTAAAGCGGCGCGTCGCTGCAGTCACTTTCTAGTGACTGGACATTTCGTGTACCTGATTCTCGTGGACGGAACACGTGGTCGTGTCCTGCAGAGTGGGTTTTTAGACGTGCCACCCAAATGGTCGCTACAGGTGCAGCCCTTTTTGAATAAAAGAGGGAGGAATACTGCAAAGGTAGAATTTGGGCACTGCTGGTTAAAAGCAGGGGCAAAACACGAAATTAGGTAATGAGAATGGTTAAAATGCCTCATAACACTGGAAATATCAGCAAAATAACTTAATTAGCAAGAATTAAGGGCTGTAGTGGTTATGGAAATGTTTAAAGTACCATGATAAACTTTATATATAGCAAGTTGGGTAATCTGGAAAGGTCAGCAAAAGGGATATAGTTTGCTAGATTATGGTTACAAGGACAAATGGTTATTTTCTTGTGGTATTGTCATTTAGTGATAAGGAATTGGCTATTTGTCATCATGGAACGTGAAACGTTCCTGATGGTTTGTTTTATTTGGCTGATAGGAGTTGCTGGATTATACATTTAGCAACTACAAAATCCTCACTTTCTGTGTCTTGTGAAACTGTGTCACTGATTCTAGTGACCTGCATTCACTGATTCCAGTGACCTGCATTCATGGAAAATTTCCACTGGGGGAAAAAGGTCACCAAGTTCGAAACACGAACAGGCACCCCTTTGTATTAATTTTGTCATTTTCGGTGCAATCCTCAATTAAGAAATTTTATGAGGGGGGGGGGGAGGAAGGGTCAACTGGTCAACAAAGTGATTAGGGTCACATGACCTGTGATTCTGGTCACCTGACCTGTCACATGACCTGTCACATGACTCAGAAAGTGCGGCAAAAAGCTGGAGAGCGTGGGGCGCCCTGTCTCACACCTTCTGAAACCAGCAGAGAAGACACATCAGCCAACCAGAATTTTGAGAATATAACCAGAACAACTTGGGAGATATAAGGATGTCTGCCACGAATACGAACAGTGAGGAGGCTACTGCTGTGCCAGCAGTGCCCCTGGGCAGCGTAGTGGAGGAAGAGGGACCTCAGCTGACATCGGCCCAGACGGACATGGTATTAGCTGCCATGGAGGCAGCGGGCCTCGAGATTGGAGCTGAGTTGGAGGTCTCTGCCAGCGACGCTGAGGTGGCTGCCGTTTGCGGCTTGTCGCCTACAGCGGAGCTCCCAATCTCCCTGGCCCCGGATTATTGGAGCCCGCAGCGATTGGGTCTCCTGCACCTGGACATGTGGGCTTACATGTCCAGGAAGGAGTACGAGCTGGAGGATCCAGCAGTGGAGCGTTACGGGGCAGCAGAACTGCCAGAAACGGCCAGGATGCGCAGGTATCTTCGTCTCCGTCCACGGAGAGAAGATATGCCCATCCTGAGTGGATGGATAATTGGAGACCTGGGTGTGGCGACCACCCAGGAGGAAGTGCTGGAGAATCTGAAGAGGCGACCTTGGTACGCCAGGGAGCGAGTGGCCAGGCCCAGCGTAGAGGGCGAGGTCTCTCCCACCAGGGCTACCAAGTCGCCTGCAAGGGAACAACAGGCAGCTCCGTTCACGGAGTCTGCCATGGAAGACGTGGAACAACGGGCAGCTCCGATCACGGAGTCTGCCATGGACGACGTGAAACAACAGGCAGCTCCGCCCACGGAGCCTGCCAGGGAAGACGTGAAGCAACAGGCAGCTCCGCCCACGGAGTCTGCCAGGAAAGACGTGAAAGCCACTCCAGCCAGGGCCGAGGAACGGCCGCGGGGAGGGAGGCTGGAGGAAATGGAGAGCGAGGAGACATCGGACGATGGGGCGACGGAGAGTGACGTCTCGGCCCCAGAGACCACTCCAGAGACCACGCCGAAGGTCGTCTTGCCGGCCGCGCCACAGGGTGTGGAGGGCTTGAACTACATGTGTGCCACGTGCGGGAAACGCGTGAGGGATCGAAAGTCTCTCACTCGCCACGTGAGCGTGGCCCATGCAGCAGCATATGTAGGCTTCCAGTGCCCTGTGTGCCCCGCAGCGTTGCCCTCGGACCGGAGGACCAACTTCAGGCGTCATCTGGAGCGGTCCCATGGGTACACCCGTACACAGGCGGAGGAGCTAACAGCAGCCACACAGCCGACGACAATCCAGGGCCCTAACTCCGATGGATCCCTGCCGGCGACACCGGAGACGAGGACCCTGGAGACAGCATCTCCCAGCACCAGGGCGGTGCAGTTGCGCCGCGTTGAAGCAGCTTCAAGCGTGACGCCCCGAAGCCGCCAGACAAGGCCAAAGCGGCCTCACCCAGCAGCAGCAGCCACCAGGACACCAGCAGCAGCCACCAGGACACCAGCAGCAGCCACCAAGACGCCAACAGCAGCAGCAGCCGAGGACATGGTGACCAGGGCCCAGTACCAGGACATCGTTCTGGAAGTCCATAGGGCCAGGTCCCAGACGGCTGCAGCTGCTCGAGAGAACGAGGAGCTGAGGGCCAGGCTTCGCGCCGAAACGGAGCAACGCGAAGCCAAGGCCCGGCAGTCGGACCTCCTGTATCAGGAGGTGAAGCGGCTGACGGCTGACAGGAACAGATGGATGGAGGAGGCCAGGGCTGCTGGATCCTCATCTGCAAGGCCTTGAACGCAAGGTCTTGCAGAGGACTGAACACGACAACGACCTGGACCACGCCCCCCACTTAACGAAGCCTGGATACGGACTGGACTTGAACGCTGGACATCAACACGAAATGACACCTAGGCACAACGTGAACGCTGGACATCAACACATCGTGCAAGGGCGGCCCAATGCCCTGCGGGGAGTCAGGAGACGATGTTGGTAACGAGTGGGACAGTGACTTTTATAATGGCCGCAGTTAGAAACTGTGAATACTTGAAAAAAATTGTGTCACGGCTAATTATAAGAATGTCCTCACTCGGAAATTACGAGCAGCTGATAAAAGACCTTGCAGAATCCAGAAATGGATACTGGCCTGTGTCCAAGGCAAAGATGGACTCTGATAAAATTGATGGACTCTATGTGTATTGTTATGTGTTGAATGTTGTGTTTGCAGCGGTGCCAGGGAGTCAACCACGTGGATGATGTCTGGGGAAAAAGCCAGCCTCCGGGGCGGACGTGACAGCTTCCTAGTGTCACGCCGCAGGGCGATGGTTGCTGATTGATTATATGTAATAATTGTGATTTTTGTGATTTAATGAATCTCGTTGATTTTGTGTGGTTCTGATCGTCGTCGCACAGCCTACTGAGTGTATTAGTTTGAATATGGGGGCATATTCCCAGTAAGAAGGGGGTAATGTGATGACCCCAGGTCACTGACCTTACTAGGTCAGTGACCGACTTTGACGCGCACTGGGTGACCCGGACCACGTGACCACGGGGTCTTGGCGGGAATACACCCAGACCGCGTCAGTAGCTGGAGAAGCAGAGGATAGGCAGGCTGTGCGGCGGGGCAGGGCAAAATAAACTTTAAAACTGGAATACCAACGCTTTGTCTTTCTTGGGGAACCTTACAATGTCTATGCATTGTCCAAAAATCTGGTTTTTCTGTTGGACATCCATGCCCAATGAAGCAGATTTCATCAAGTCCTTTACTACAAAGAAACAATGTGGATCAAATTTCGAATCCGATCTGTAGATCAGATTTCTTCAATAAACGGGGGTTTCCCTTGGGGCCCAAATGAAGTGCGCATGTGCAGGGGAGATCATTGATACCCGCAACACCCCTTTTTGATGGCAGCTAGGTTCTCATTGCAAAGAATTGAATCTTTCAACTCTGAGGAAAATTAATAGCCCCCAAGGTTGAAAATGGGATTTCCTAACATGTTTCAGACATCAAGAAACACATGGGCTCCCAGGCAAGGTTCATGAGGCCACAAGTTTAATATTTGACATCTTGTAACTTTTTTTTTTAATATCCAGAAATGCCCAAAAGCAAGCATTTAAAAGGATCAGAGGTCTGTAAAATTATGTCAAAGAACTTCATAAATGTTAAGAAAAGTTTTAATTATTTGCAAGGAAAGAATGAAATTGTAAGTTTAAAAAAATTAGTTTGTCATGTTTCTTACATTTTTGTTATTGTATTACAAAGTTTCTTAAATTTGTTAATGATTTATTATTTAAGCCAGTGTCAAAGGCAGACGTAATGATGAGATGAAACTGTGACATGACCGCTGGCAATTGTTTTATTTTGTCCATGTCCCATGTAGAAAAAAATATGAAAAAATATATGTTATGAAAAATTATTTTCGAATAAAAGCAACCTAGCCTACAGTTCAGAATCTGGGCTTTGCAATATCATCTGTAAAACATCTCTATTTAATGGATCATAATTTTATAAAGAAATGCTTGCTTAAGAAATATTACGATAATATCATTGAAGAGAATGTTAGACTAGGGAAGCAGATATGTGAACTTGTTGATATGAAGGATAGTTTGGAAACAGTTTGGAAATGAGCGAATGTAATTTTACTATGGAGGAGTTGTGCCTTAAAACCGATTTTCTTTGTTCAAATGGATTAAACAAATTAAGGTGCTATGACACAGTGGTACATGCAGGGACATGTGATTTTACTTTTGTATCTGATTTTATATTTTTGTTCACTACCATGTTTTTGTTTTTATTGTAACTGACCTGGTGACGAATAAAGTTATATAATAATTAGGCATCCAGGCTTCTATAACCACAAAATATTTCTCAGTAATTTCATGAGTCAATTAAACTAAATGTGTTTAGGCAGCTCTATTAATTATATCTAGTTTCAATTTTTCAATGTCTCAATACTCTCTGAAGCTTAGTCAGTTTATATGACCAGCTGCAAAAGGCTAACATGATGGTGAGATGATACAGCTTGAGAGTCCACACTATGTTACACATTTAAACCCAGGACCTTCAGAATCTGACTGGAATAGTGGAATTTCACGAAAGGGTCCCTGTATTTCCACCAGGTGGCTTGACAAAATGCTGCAATTCTGTTGCCTGAAAAAGTTCCCGCCCTTGACTCTGATTGGCTGAAGCAAAGTGCATCCTTACAGCAGTATTTTTAGTGCATTTTAATGTATATTTGACATCCTATCATTTAGTTGATTTCTGTAATTTCCCAGAGAAAGTTATATTTATGGAATCAGTTAGTTATGACCTACTATGTCAGAAAAGCAAAATGAGTGATAAGAGGGGAAGAAAGACTTATGTCTTGCTGAATTCAGGGCTGTTCAGTAAAAAGACTCCATTAAAATAAATGTTTACATGCATATATCTAGTTTCAATTTGTCAATGTCTCAATAATATCTGAAGTTTAGTCAGTTTATATGACCAGCTGTAAAAGGCAGACATGATGATGAGATGATACGGCTTGGGAGTCCACACTTTGTTACACATTTAAACCAAGGACCTTCAGCAAAGCTGACCAATGTAGAATTGACAGATAAATAGTCAAAATACATTTAAAAAAATTAACAAAAAATATCTTGCCATTTATACCAAATAGAAGTTCCAACTTAGACCTTATAACAGTTCCAAACGTTGGCACATGTATACCTATACCCCATATACCTTTACTTTGAAGGTCTGACATTTTAGAGACTCGATGATGGGTCAGACAACACACAGCATGTCTCATTACTGGGGCTAAACCCCCCACCGAGTTAGTTAAATATCCATCATTCAGCATGATGTTAGGCTTCAGCAGGCATGCTGTTTAGTCTGTGCATGCACTTTGTGCAGCAGTAGGTATGCATTTTAGTTCCTTGATGTTAAATGGTATGGTTTGTTTCACCAATTAGAAGTGATTTCAAGATTTTCCAGAAATTTTGATTATTTTTTTAGAATCTGCCTTTGAAGTGATATTAACAGGTTGTAGTCAAATTATTTAATTCTAAGGTATTTTTAATTTGGTGTTTCAAAGATAATTCAAATATGTTTTGCCTAAGGCCTAGGTTGATAATGGAATTCTTATGATACCTCTAAGAACTGGAATTCTTTTCATCAAAACGTTTGAAAACAAACTGGGAGATAGCAGACATATCAGTTGAAGAGATAAGAAACCAATACAAAATATCAGTTATAGGAAACAGTAATAAATTGACAAAGTTTGGAAAGTCTAGGGAAACTAAAAACCTGATCAGTGATCACAAATGAGTTCAACCATCCCCCATTTTGGTTCAAATTCAAATTCTAGTGGCCATGAACTCTAAAAAGACATAAAAAACAAAGTCACTAATTTTGATTATTGATAATTACTTGGTGTTAATATTTAGTTTTTTTCCTAGAATTCTTAAAAAAAAAAATCGCAAATTTAGTACTTTTTTTTCCTACCCTTTATTTTTTCTACCCTTATTTTAGTGGGGTGTATTATGTGATATAATGGGGTCACGATTTGGTAGCTACCTTTAATAGAGAGGTGGTCTTTATATGAGATTGAATCCGCTACGTCCAGTCTGGAAACTGGACTTTACAACAACACAAATGCTAACGATTTATCCCCAAACTGTACTATTCACACCTGCATCAATTCTGCTTCCCAAAATTCAAGATGGGCACCCTTTTAGCAATGGTTCATTGGTAACACTGACAGATTCAGCTGAGACCTGACAAACTCACTCACTTCTCTGACATAACAGAATAAACCTGGCTCGAATGCATACAGATCGCCATGTTATGAGAGATTCTGATGACCTTGCTGTGACCTCTGCAACTAATATGCCCTTCTAGAATTACTTCCTGTCAGCTGACCACATCACGTGATCTTGCCTGGAATGCCAAATTGACTGGAACTATCTTCAGGTAATTTCTCCAGCAAAATTTTCATGACATGTTATCTCTGGGTGACATTCGCAGAATTTTGTTAGAAATGTTGAAGTGCAGGGTAGGGTTTCTCCCATGTAAACCTTGCGTTTGTCTGAAAGGCTTTATATATTAAATAATTATATAAATGTGTCTAATTTCTATAAAATGGGTTACAGTGCTGAACACCGAAGTGCTCCCAAATGCAAGCCAAACATAGAGTATGGTGGAAGAGCATGAAATAATTAAAGCATTTTCAGGCCTAAATAATGTTTCATCTAAAAAAAAAAAAGGTTTCACAATATAAGATACCTGATAAATGGGAATTTCGTAGCTAGAACCAACATGTAGCTCTGCTGTCCACACTTACACCTAGGAATTTGGATGACCACTTTTTACAATGCACTTATTGAACTTTCATATACATAACGTTTTGTTTAATTTACATTCCAGATCTTCTACTTATTCACTCAAAATGTGTCCAATTCTTGTATGAAAAAATTAATAAATAAAGTAAGGTTGATCACGATGCTTTTCAAACTATAGCTTTCAATATTGTATTAGTTCTTCAGTTAATTCTGCTACACACATTTGTATGCTACATGCTGTAACTCCAAACATACTAATGTCTCTTAACTTTAAAAGCCACCAACTCAAAACATTCTGGAACGAAGAGTGGTAATTCAATCACGAAGCTCTTAGCAGACCTTTGATAGACGATTGGTTTGTTTAGGACGGTTTGACATTTGGACGAATTGACGTTCGCTTTAATGTAGCTTGAAAGAGGTCATCTTGGCTGCAGAAAGGTCACACATGTAGTTTGACCTTTGCCCTCTTTGTCCCCAAGGTCATTCAGGGGTACTAACGACCTTGAAAGGGCCCTCGGACACCCCTTGCGCCCCCTTTTGGCCAATTTGTAATGCCCCAGTGGTAGGGCTTCACAGCTCATTATTCAGCTCAAAGTGTCACAAAGGTAATGCTCGCCTGGTTTGTCACACCTAGGGAATTAGAAAGATATTAATAGAAAATGCATGCGCACGTGCTGAATTTCACTGCACTTAAGCAGTATCAATGGAAGCAATTTCAGTATAAGTCCAAATGTTAAGGCAAGGTCCTTGATTAATATATAAGGCAACTATAGGCTACTTTTGGGCTATCTGACCATGTAATAACTTAAGCATGTTCAATTGATATTTTACATGTTTTATTGCATATGTTATGTTTGATTTTTCAATGAATATATAAACTATCTATCTCTTTTACTATTTTGGGTTTCTGCAGATTTTACTTACTAATAGAACAAAGTTATATATGCTTAGGTGTTATTATTTATCCATAACAGATTAAAAACCCCCAATGCCATGTAAATTTTTGTCATGCACTTCCAATTGTATTATTAATTTGCTATGCACTTCCATTGTTTTATTGTGTTCACGACAACTTAAAGTTGCACTATATAATCTAATGACTTATTTCCTTTCATTTCAGTAATTGTTTAGGACTTCAGTCACTGCAGTGCAGTGACATTTGATCAATAGAATATAAAAATAAAAATAAAATTCCTTTTTTTTTTTCATCCTAGGAATTCTTTCTTTCTTTCTTCTATTGTCATTTGATCCAATTTCACTGCAGCCCTTTACAATTACTTGTGTTTCTCTTTCCGGTGGGACTAGTCACTAGTGTTTGAATTACAGGACACCCCTGGTTGACCCCTGCTGGGTGGGATGGGTGAGTTTATTTGCCCCTGCTTCCCTACTCATTAAGACCTGATTAGCAAGTAATCAAACTATTTAGTAATTATTACTAGGCAACACATAGAACCCATTAACAAATTCCTGACACTAGAAACTAGGGAACATGAGGTATAACAGCAGGGGTGGGACCAAATGAAGTTATAGCTTGATCTCCAAGGAATGTTTATGCGGAGAGGTGGCAGCACGTGTCAGTAAAACACATCGCCCTCTACCGGAAACATTGTGCAGAACTGACAATTTGCATTTGTTTGGAAAAGTTAAAAATGAATATTTTTTTTTAAACTACTTTTAAAACTAAAACTTCAGAACTATTCCATTTCTAACTTCCAAAGGTTAACAAACTAGGGGAAAGTTTCATTATTTGTAGGCAAGACATATGGATGGCTTAAAAAGAAAATAAGAAAATTTCTGTTAAAAGAAGGTTGCTGAGGAGTGCTACCTTTCTTGCTGTGTGCCCATGAAATAGATATCAATTATTAAGTTGAGATAACCGTAAATGCCAAAATGAATCCAGTTGCTGGATGCGTCCAAAAACTATTTTTTATTTGCTGTGTGAATAGGCACAGTATCTTCATGAAATGTTAAAGTTTGACTATTATCATAAGAAAACAGTATTTCAATGTTGGACAAAAGCCATTATCACAAAATTTTCAACCATCTCGTTGCATTCACACTTTTTAAAAAATTCCAGACATTATATATATATGGCTTTTATTGACATTAATTCATATCAGAAAAGATACATTTGTCACATATAACTACAGCTCTACTCACTAAATCTAACTAAAGCTACACCGGTCTACAGAAATATGCTATACAGGTTCTCATTATTTTATACATAAATCATAATATGCTAATTATAGCTAAAAATTCAAGGTAATAATATCCTTACAGTAGGATTTACATAAAACATAGAGTAAGATTTACATAAAACATAAATCACATATCAACCAGTGAAGCATTTAACAAAAATACTGATCACAACATAAAATAAGATTAAAAATTTTCATAACTATATACAAAATACTGATAATATCACAATACAAATTAAAATTTGCAGTTTACATAAAGGTTTCATATGACATATGGATGGGAGAGAAAAATACCAGGCAACATTGCGCTGACCCTGGCATTTTGACTCATCTAATTTATGATGGCAGTTGTCAAGGAAGTGGCATGTCAGAGGAGCCCAGTGGAAATTTAAGTCTACATTACTTTATTTAGGAAATTACCAAGAGCATATATCATTTCAGGTTCTTTATTTGACATCAATGATTTAAATTGTTGTGTTTTATCTACGTTATGGAAATTTGGTATCAGGCTAGTTGCTTTTAGGATTAATTGATTTCTTGGTCCTGCACGATTGTTACAGATTAAGAGGCAATGTAGTTCATCTTCTACGTCATTACTATCACATTTATTACATTTTCTTTCTTCTAATGGTATTTTGGGGGTCTCGTGTCTTCCGGTTTCAATTTTGAGGTTATGTGAGCTAAGTTTAAACCTCGCTATGTTATTATATGTTCTCTTGGGGAGGTTAAGATTTAGATAAGGTTCAAAGCAATAAGTAGTTTTAAAAAATTTATATGTTCTTAGTTTTGGGTGCTTCTCAGAGTCATTAATCTCCCTAAGGATTCTTGATTGTTCAATTTCATACAGTTTAAGTTTGATTTCAGTGACCAGAGTGTCTGGCTCCTTTGATTCCCAGCTATTTATATTACATTCATTTATGATATGTATTGTTTTATTGTACCAGTTGCTCTGACCCTTCAAGTGTAGAAATTCTTGAATTATGAGACATTTATGTAGGATGTCATAGGATGGCAGTGTCATTAGTCTTCCCCAGTACTTAATCATGTTTATCTTTTGTCTAACCATAAGAGGAAACCTGCCTGTCTCAGCATACACAGCTAAGGTTGGGGTTTGTTTTCTTACACCTAACAAACTTTTAAGATATCTAATTTGTAATTTCTCCATGTCATTGTGTTGTTTACCCATACACCATAACATGCTATTGTATTCAAGGATTGGCAGAATATAGCTATCAAACATCTTGATAGCAAGTGATGGGGTATGTAGCCAAGGGATGGTTTTATTCTACTTTGGAGTGCAAATAGTGCCTTTTGCGCTTGGTTGACTAGATATTCAGGCATTTTATCATGTAGAACTCTATGTGAATTTAGAACATGGCCTAAGTATTTATTACAAATATATAATACAACCTCAATTAATTACATGGCCTAAGTATTTATTACATTAATGTCAGCTAAAGAACCAGAAAAAATTCATGCAATGGGAAATTCTTTGAATGAAGTCATGTAATGTATATTTTTGTCAATACTGACACAGACCTTGTATCATAGGATCTGCGCATATAACAATTATACCATGAGCTGTGTATGAATACACAATTTTCATGCATCTTCATAGGCCGCAGGAGCGGCCCCGTAGGGGCCGCCCGTAGGGCTTTTATGACTAGAGATTGGCCAAAAACAAAATCTACTGTCATGCTATTCTCAGATGACCGGATCGAACTATGTTGTCCTAATTAATCTGCGCGGCCATGATGCGCACAAAATAATAATGACCTACTTACACAAAAATCGTTCTTAACAGCTCTTAACTTAAGATCTAGCAGACAAATTGAATTAACTCACATTAAAACACTATTATTGATCATTTCTATGTGATTCAAGACTGGACAAGCAGTAGAAGTATGGTTTTGAATGTTCCATGTTAGGGATGTCCACTGCCGTGATTTTCCACAAAGCTAGCCAACTAAATGAACGTTCGACCAATCAGAGCAGAGCTTATTTAATTACTAGGCCATTTGCTAGGCAACGAGCTTTAACAAACTCTGTGATTTGCCGTGGCGCTTAGGTTTTAAATCAATACGCCGTCATGATGCGCGCTTACAAAAAAGGCCTTTAGAAACGTCACAATTAAAACTTTTATTTATGACGTCACAGAAAATGGCTTTGGCCGCACCACTGGCGAACAAAAAACGATGTGTTCGCTCAACCGGAACGATCGCGATTATGGTTGTTATTACTTGAAAATGGCATCAAACTTCAAAGTATCATTTTAGTACTAATTCTACAACTCCTGCGGTCTCTCATGCACATTGCATATTCATATTAAATGTTTGTTCATAATGTACTTTTAAAGAGCAGGTCTCTTTGACTGTTTCCATAAAATGAAAGAACTGGGACCGGACATTGATTTGTTAATAATAGTACTATATCCTGTCATGAACATTTTTGTCTTTATTTTTTTTTGTTTTGACACATGTATCAACTCATGATATTGAGGTTGTATTATAGGCCGCAGGAGCGGCCCCGTAGGGGCCGCCCGTAGGGCTTTTATGACTAGAGATTGGCCAAAACCAAAATCTACTGTCATGCTATTCTCAGATGACCGGATCGAACTATGTTGTCCTAATTAATTTGCGCGGCCATGATGCGCAAAAACTTTCAATGACCTACTTACACAAAAATCGTTCTTACCTTAAGATGATACAGACCTACCCAACAAATTTGAAGAAAATCACATTAGAACACTGTTAATCATCAGTTCTATGAGATTCAAGACAAGACAAGCAGTAGAAATATGGTTTTGAATGTTCCATGGGAGCAAGTCAGTTGCCGTGATTTTCCAATAAGTTTGCCAACTAAATGAACGTTCGACCAATCAGAGCAGAGCTTATTTCATTGCTAGGTCATTTGCTAGGCAACAACCTGTAACAAACTCTGTGATTGGCGCTTATAAATAGGTTTAGAAATCAATACGCGATCAATATGCGCCCAGACCAAATAGTCCAAAACGTCACAACTAACCTTTATCGATGACGTCACAGAGAATTGCCTTTGACGCCGCACCACTGCGAGGCAATCATGTCATCCCGTTCGTAGTTTAACAACCTAATTATGCTTGGGCTGAAAAACGACGTGATCGCTCAACCAGAACGATCGCGATTTTGGATGCCTAGACTGTTAAGTAACTAATTGCTATTAGACTAGCGCGGTTTCACAACATAGGGAAATCCTGCCAAAACCGTTTTAACTTGCGCTTTGATAGTTTTGGGAATAGGTCAATAATATTTACTCCATTGGAACCGCAGTACAAAAGCGCACATCTCAAACCAAATTTGGTCCAAATCAGATCAGTGGAAGCTGAAAAAACGCTGGTTTTAAAACAATATCAGGCCTCTCAAAATCCGTGATTTTTGGACGTCGTACTCCATACACGACTAACAAGATACAGGAAAAAAAATGTTTACGGCTGTTGTTTTTGAAACGAACCCTTGTTTTCGTTTTATACTGATACTAAAATTGTTTAAATATAATAAATATATTACATTAGTGCTACTCAACACATTTGAGAGCTAAAAATGTATTTTTTTGATATATTAAAAGCTATTAAATGCATGCAGGGTGGCGCACCTGTCACTTCACTGCAGCTCCATCTGTGAAAATATAATCTCCAACGTTTTACAAAATATTATTATTTGCCGTGCTTCATGGTATATAAATACCCTTGTCTTAATAACTTAATTGCACTTTACATCTGACATTTATTACAGGCTTGATTAATTGGTCAGTATCCCAGTTTGATTTTGATTTGGTTTAGCAAATTCAAAAGAGTATATGCGTACATACATAGATGTAGAAGCAAATAAATAGTATAACAACTTCACTTCAGCCTATTAGTTGGGTACCTTAGAATTACATGTAATTGAACACTATTGAGCAGTAATGCCAATATGTGAGTCTTTAAAAAAATAGAAAAAGCAGATCACTTACAATAATGTCAAGTGGCTGTGGTGAATGTTTTTTTTTCTGTTTTGCCATGTTTCACCCAAAGTCAAATAGGCTTAGATAATTACATTATTATTTAGCTGAAAATGTAAATAATTATAATTGGCAGGTTTAAATTATGTTAAATATTCAAGAAATGTAGTTTATTGTGACGGTTCTGTAATAACTAAATTTTACTAATCTAATTATAGTCACATGAACTCCATAAATAGGCCTAATGCTTGGAGTTATTAAATTATATGACATGCATTTTTTGATGACCAGAAATATTTCTCCTCACTTGAAAAAAAAAATTCCATCCTTGTTTACGGCTGAACTTGAATTAAACCTCCTATAGTGGAGATTTACAGGAAAAATTTTTTTTTAATACCAGAAAGTTCCTCAGAACAGTGGCATGTTTCATCAGACAAAAGTAAACGTTTCTGGATTTATTTATTTGTTAGATATAGCAGGCTAGTAGCAGCTACACATATGAGTGGTGTGGGGGGGGGGGGGGGGATAAATAATAATTACCACTCTATTTACTACTTTCATGTCTACAAATTTCAAGTATTTCATCAAGTTGGTAGCTGAATTATAAAGCTGGTTGAACTTGGTAGTTCATCCATATTTATTACCTATTTCTCTGCTTCATTGATTGGCAATAGAATAGAGTGTAAAATCTCAACTCCGTATTTTACAACTCTGTTTGCCATTTAGGTAGTAGGCCTAAATGGAGTTGTAAACTCATGTGCAACTTTGTTTAAGAAAATCAGGACGTTTTAAAATGCATTATTTAACCAACAATTTCAGAAAAATAAAATATTTAAGCGTGGCTATACACTTGCTTTTCTGCACCCATGAAGTAAGGTTAGAGTGAAGAAAAACTGAAATAAGCTTTTTCTGTATTACCCACAATGGCCACATGTATGAAAATGGCATCAAAGTATAATTTTTAGTAAATCACACCTCCTGCGGCCTCTCATGCACATTGCATTATCATATTATATTTGTAACATGATAGACCAAATACCAATAATATCCCCTACGTCTTCCAGTCCTCCCACGGAGCCACCAGAATTCCATGGTCCTCACAAAGGAGGTCCTGAGGAGTGCCACAAGACTTTCCCGCCACAAGGATCCAAATGAGCGGATCCTGCGAGGAAGTTTATGCGCATGCGCAGTCGACGTTACCACAATGGCGACCGGCGGGGGAGATCCTCCCCAGGAAATGGCGAAAAAGTCGGTCATTGTGACCAGTGAAGGCGATGTCGCGATTGTAGAACCCCTAAAAACTCAACATGATCATCTCATCACCGAAATCGAGTCGGCAGACGGCCATTTGGGAAGCACACTGAGGTACAATGACGCTTCGAAGTTCCGACTCCCTGCAAAAATGTCAACTTCCGGTCGAGCTTGAGAACTGTCAAAAATTCTTGTCAAAATGTGTATTGCCCTGATTTCTTAGCCATTCTCCATTATTTAATGACAGCACGTGATTAATAAACAATACAATGAATTTATGCATTGTGTGTATAGCCTACGAGTTAGGCCCAGAACTGTCAAACAGGGTTCAGAAGTGCACCAAAAATTGAAACACCAAAATCAGTTCAGGGATGGCTATTTATAAGGGGCTGACATGATGTTTTACAGTGTTTATTTTCTCCACCTCGCCCTTACCCCTTAGATTCTGAATTGTTTCATCATCAGGCATAAATCGATGAAATGTGTTTAACGGAAGAAGCAAAGTTGATCTCAATCCCCGCATAAGTTCTGAATAGACCGATCTGTCAAATCTCAAAACAATGCGAAAGGGGTGTGACCCTTATCTACTGCACACTATTGTTCTATTGAAAGTTTTTTGTTTCTTTTCAAGTCTCAAATGATAAAAGTTGGAAAGTATGCTCTCATAAACAAATTTTGTACACGCATTGCATGCTGACATCTGATCAGAAAGATAGGCTTATCTTGTTCACGTGCATGGGTCCATTATTGGGGATAACATAATTATAAGTGGTCTCATTAAAGAGCAAATATGTTTGGTAATGGGGTCTCTTTGACTGGTATATTTATGTTTATTACATTTTTCATAATCCATGATTTACAGAGCTGTATATGATGGAGAAGAACCTGCAGAAAAGTTCACCGAGAAACTAGAAACTCGGATCAAAGCTCACGACAAAGAGATTGAGCGCATGTGCAACTACCACCACCAAGGGTTTATTGAATCAATTCGTGGTCTTCTGAGAGTTCGGTCTGACGTAGAAAACCTCCGAGTGAGTTATGATTATCTACCTCAGATCTGTAGATTAACTTAACATTATCATGAGGTTTATGTCGTCAATAAATTTTTTGCTTTTCTTTTCAGTCTGAAATAAACCTTACAAACACAGACTTGCAGGATTCCAGTACGCAACTTGTAGGAAAAGCTGGAGAACTTATTAAGTGTCACAAAACCCAGCGGAATATTTCCTTGGCCATTGATACGATGTCCATTTGTTTGCCAGGTGAGTTGAAGAGTTGATTGAGTGCTTAATCCATAATTTTTTGCTCTAATTTGACATAATTACACCCAAAAATTTGTCGCACTGCAAAAACAAATAAATGTCATATACAGAACAAATACATGTAAAGAATTAATACAGGAACTACGAACAGCTCCACAAATGGTTCAATTCATTGCTGTTGAAAAGCTGTGTGTTTAGTCAATATTGTTGCAATTTGGGCTAATAATGCTCATTGAATAGGATTTCTTAATTGAAAGTACTTTGACTTTCATTGCAATGTTCAATCAACTTCAGTTTGCCAAATTTTCTTCATTTCAGTGCTTGAAAATTATGGAAAGTTAAGGGAACAAATGAAAAATAAAAGGTAAAATTTCTAATATTAATGTAAAATGTTTGGTGTCAATTACTTGATAACATTCCCTGGTTTTTATTTATCTGTGAAATTTACCGCATCAAATTTTAAATCTGTAAATCAATTTGAATCTTCTTTTGCCAGGTACTACCCTGCACTGAAAACTCTAGAACAATTAGAACACACCTATCTTCCCCGAGTCCAGAAATACCGCTTTTCTCAAGCCATGTGTGATACAATACCAAAGTTACGCGAGTCCATCAAGGATGCTTCGATGTCTGATCTGAAAGATTTCTTGGAAAATATTAGGAAACATTCGGAGAGAATTGGACAGGTTGCCATGAAACACGTAAGTTTGAATCATGTTTGTTTAGATAAATTCTTACTTATTGTGAATGGAGAAAGCCATCTTCTGCTGGATGTTGATTGCATGAGATGTTAAGTTGATGGTGCCTTGTAGTTGCACTAATCGAGTGTCTATACATGATCTATGCTTGGGCAAGTGAAAGACCCACCCATGGAGTAATAAATTAATAATTATCAAACTCCAACAGTGTTCCAGCTAGGCCATTTGAGCAGTGTTGAGCATGGAGCCATGCCCGTTGCCCTTTGCGCCATGCCCGGCACCCCTTGTGCGCCATGCCCGGCACCCCTTGTGCGCCATGCCCGGCACCCCTTGTGCGCCATGCCCGGCACCCCTTGTGCGCCATGCCCGGCACCCCTTGCGCGCCATGCCCGTTTTTGTCAGCGCCATGCCCGAAATTAAGTGAAGACCTTTTTAAATAGCTGGGCTCCCTATATGGTCTATTTAGGTGCCCTAATATTCTTGTCCGCCATGCCCAATTCAAATTCTAGCTGGAACACTGTCCAAGCCCTGTCATCTCATCCTTATGTTTGCTTCTGACTGCTGGTCATATACGGTGACTAAGTTTCAGGTAGTATTGAGACAATACAGAAAAAAAAAAAAACAATACAATGTTGACGATTTAAATTGACTATAATTTTGAAAAAAAAAAAAAAAATTTAATGACCCTTTCATGCCTTCCAAAGCGTTTAAATCTAGTTTGACTCACATGTTCATATGGGCTCTAGAGTACGCATCCCAATATTTCAAGGACGCTTTTATTTCTCAATTTCAGTAACTTTTTTTTTCTTTTTTTTTTTAATATGGTCAAGTGTGACTGAGAATGAATTTTTATTTTATTTTGTTGCACGCTTAAAAATAAAGTTACTATTATTATTATCTCCGCATTATAGTATTTCATCCATTGGTTGTTTCATTTACAGGCTGCTGAACAGCACAAGATGGACCCCTCTCTAGCTATCAAACGAGGCAGGAAACGGCGAGCACCAGCCCCTCCGAATCCATTTACAGGAGAAATTGAACGTGAGCCTCGGAGAAATCCTTTCGATGATGACGAAGGGAGTGATATTGGCGATGTCTCGGAAGTAAGGAATTTAAGATTGAATTCTTTGGGAAGTTCAGGAATATTTGTTTAAAGCCAAAGTTGCCAATATATGATATTCATAGTGAACATGGAGAGCAGCGCTGTTGTCTGGTAAACACATTCTATGTTTGCAACTTTGCATTATAAATTGGTTTGCTACTTTTGGAAGTCTTACATGGCTACATGGCTAACAAAATACAAATCTCAAAAATTTTCTGACCAGTGACAGTGACTGTATGATTTTCTTGCCAAAATTTGAAATGAATGAACATGTTTGTTACCCGAAGGCGGTCAAATACCTAAAATACTGTCGGACATACCTGTACTGGACTATACAATGTATATATCATCATTATTCATACACTATATAGGTTGTCGTCATGATGAACTGAATTTTATTTCTAGGTTTATGATGATGAAGACATTGAGGTAAAAATGCTAGATTCATGGTTAAATTTCTTGTTTCTTGAATGTACTGTATAGCGATTGTTTTTAGAGAATGTCAATTGTGGTAATACAAGGTACGTGTAATACAAGTGGTACGTTGGATGCTTTGAAACAAATTTAAGCGAGACCAGCTTGACGCCCTGTTTAGAATAACATGAGAAATTTTCACATTTGTTAATGAGCCAATTAAGCTCTGTATTGATGTGACATTTATGATAACGCTACCTCTCTGTTAAAGCCAAAACAGCAGGACCATTGTACTCTTGTAACAATTAATCCCATCAATAATGATAGAACACCCTGCTAAAACAGCCATTTTAGTTTGGTACCTTGCCTTACTGTGACTGGTACGCTAGTTCTGCATCAATGTGGTTAATTTATTTACGATGTTTTGGTAATAGTATTGAAAACACAAATCCACTAACGGCACCATGTAACAAGAAGAACTGTTACAGTTTTTATGTCGTTAAGATACACTTAGTCAAGATCACAGTTTCGGGGTGAAGGAAATTACATTCAATGTGATATGTAAAGCATTTTGTAATTTGAGAAAATATCATAAGATACGTTTAAGCAGTAAGACAAAAAAAGAGAACTTTAAGGTAGTTTTAAATACCACTCTGTATTTAAGACAAAACATTGCCTCCACCATGCTTATTTTGAGAAGTGCAGGGTTCAAGTATAAATCTTGTGCTGACCCCAAGAAATTCAGTTGATGTTAACTCAAATGTTGTTTTTGCATTGCCCATTTGTGACGCAAGGACTTTTACCGAGCAAAAATAATGTGTTAATTTCATAACATTCTTTTTGATATGTTGTGTGAGATGGTATAGAATTATGTTATTTGTGAACTTTAATTTGTGATATTTGGAGATAATTTTCAAAATTTATATTTTGTAGAAAATAAATGTCTGTACTGTTTGCAATGTTGTCATCCAAGCATGATTACAACTTTTTAATTAAATGACTTTTCATTTGCAGTGACTTTTCGTTTATGCAACTGAAAAGAGAGGCATGTGTTTGATTCACTGACTTAAAAGTTTTCTTTTAGTTTTTAAACCATTCTGTCCATCGTCTGGTGTTCCCTACATCATTTTTGTGACAGCATGCACACAGAGTGCGGAGATGTTAAGTATTAAATTTTTAATGAAACCATGACCGTTAACTTACTTTCATTTTATTCTTTCCAGGGAATGAGTGCTCAAGATCTTATAGACTTCTCTCCAGTTTACCGCTGTCTGCATATTCATTCTGTTTTGGTGAGTAGATGCTGTTATACAATAATGTATTTTCTAAACTTTAATTAAAAATGTGAATTACATCCTTGTCTGCCATTTTGTTAATACACCTGTATTGCAACATTTTAGGGAAGTTAAATACCACTAATTGCTGTCCAAATTGCAATTATCAAGCAATAATTGTGTGATAATGATAATGGCACTTGACCTTTAAGCTGGTATTGATAGTGATATCTGCTACGGTGTCAGTGACCTCTTGTGGTACTTTTCCTCCCCCATTGAATATGAAAATGTGGAAAAAGTGCAGTATTTATGACCATTAAACCCAAAAATGTTCCTTTCATTAATTGAAAAAGGTTGTCTAGAGCTAGCTATACATACACCACTTGATATGTCAGCATTAAATGGGTACATTTGTACTTAATTTAATTTAATGAAAAAATAATTTCTTACAGGGTGCTAGGGAATCGTTTGAAGTATATTACAGAAAGCAACGAAAGAAACAAGCTAGACTTGCCTTGCAGCCTCCACCAAACATGGTAAAGTATTAATTTGCAACTAATTTTCTTTTTTGCATTTGTTTCTATTAGAACAATTAGTTGGTGTTGTAATTGCTATTGTTCATTCGTAGATGAGATACAAATTTTGGGCTAGGGTATGGAATGCTTTTCTTAAACGTTTTGTTGATACTTCACTGTTAAATTTGATTTTTAATGTTGCATAAAAAGCATGACTACGATCTACTTTTGATTTTTATTGCAACTTGTAGCATTCCGTTATTTATTATTTAACAAAAGTGAACATGAAGCATTTATGTAGATTGAAGAATTCATAGCATATTGTAAATTCTAATATTTTAGATATTTTTTTTGTTTGACTTTACATATTTTGAGACACTTTGTTATTGTAGGCTAAACGAATGGAAGATTTAAATTCCATTACGAAACAGGTGATTGATTTGTGGCGTCATCTAGTGGTGCTTACTGACACTAAGTGAATGTTGAAAATTGTAGTGGTGCTTTCGCTGCCATGCACATTTCTTGCAAGAGATTTTAGCACAAACTAAACTAATTGCCTTTCTTTTAACACCATCTAAACTTCGGCATGAAAACGAATCTCAAACATATTATTTTCAGCATCCTATATATATCAGCTGAGTGCTATGATAGCCTTGAAAGACATAAAACTGTAACAACAAATTTTGTAGTTTTATATGCTAAAATATTTTTGGCATAAGATTCATTTGACTAACTTTTCAAACCAAGGTTGAAAAGAAACCTAACAAATTGACAATGACTTAAATATGACAACCAAGTAAGTTTTTGTGTGATTTTATAGTAGTTCAAGACCAAAATGGTTTGATGCTTCAATGAAATATGACAAATTTTTGGCGCTCAAGTATTTTTTTCAAACAAAAACAAAAAAAACAAATGTATGCATCTGTTATGCTTTTCACAGTATATTATCTTCCATCTGTAGTCTACAACTAACACAAGTTTCTGTTTGTTTATTGTTTTGCTCATTTGTTATGTGGAATGTTATCTTCTGTTTTTTGAAAATGTGTTCTTCGCTGTGATTGGCTAATGCATCTGTGCATTGTATACATGTAACCTTGGTTGTGGTTGGTAGGAACGGGCAAAACGCTTGGTGGAGAGCACAGGGGTTGATAAAACGCCTGTAAGTAGCAAAATGGTTAAGATAATGTGATGGATATTATGTAGCATAAACTAATATGGTTGAACGCAGCAATTATTTATGTAGGTCACTCCAAGAAACATGGGCTTCTTCACTGCACAAGCAACATTTTAACGAATGTGAATCATTCCAGAATATTTTTTATCATTAATAATAAGTGTTTTTGGTTGTGATTTTGCATAAGAATTGTTTCTATAGAAAATTAAGTGAGTGACAATGTGTTGCCCTACCGTAAGTTTCAATTGTGTGGTAATATAATTACAGGAGCCCATATTTTGAGTGGAATGGCTTTAACATATTTGTTTGGGTAAAAAATAAGGTTGATACTAACTTATTTACTACTTGGTAACTTCGTTGTTCTATAAAATGCAAGAATTTCTTAACTCAGCATTCTATGTGACTTTGATATTTTTTGACGTATTGAGTTGTATTTGTTTTAAAGTCTATATGCCTACAATTAAATTTCACAATACAGGTGCACTACTTTTCTCGTTCAAAGTAACATATATGTAATTTTCATTTATTTGCTCTTAATAGCATGAAACACTTGAGGGATACAAGAAGTACTTCCATGATATAGTTGGGTAAGTTAAAACTATGAAATATATTTTAAAAAAAATTTTTGATTCGCTAAGACTGATGTACAAAGTCTCAGTCTTGAATAATGCCATTTAAGGGCCATGTTCCAACATTAATATGGTTTTATGCGTGGATAGATGAGTGACATCAAAGCCTGTTTATCCATGTTGCATTAAATGTTGATGCTTGAGCCTTAAAAATCCAGCAACACTCTAACTAGATTAAGTTTCCATCACCAGTAGATTTGGCCGCCTTAACCTGGAGGCCCCAACACGGTATTTGCAATTAATGTCATAGTTTCGATGATATTGACCCCAACGTCTGACTTTACCCTCTGTCTGTCTCAACTGCTGTGTGTCTCTGTTTTGACCATCTTCATGGATCATTTTTCACAACAAACAAAAGTTATAAGTTTGAAGACTTTATTGAGCAACTCTACTATACTGATTATGACAACTGGTGCAAAGTCTGGCTTACTACAGAACCTAAAAACTAAGTTGAAACATTAGGTATCATGTACTGCATTGGCAAGGCAAGGGATTAGACCAAACAAGGTCATTGTTGCGATTTTTGTTTTACCCGAGTAACTAGTATATGTGACCTTACAACAAGTTAATTTAATACACTACTAATTACTTGCCCATGGGTAGTGATTTGCTATATTACTGGTTTTAGTATCTTTAGACATCATTACTGAAGGTGTTTTTTTGGGCTTTTTGTGTACACCAAGTTTACAAGTGTGTTGCATTATTGGGTTTGATTCACATTCTAGACAATATTAAAGCTAACGCGTTTCCAGCACACAGTTTGATCTTCATTTAAACAAAAGTAATTTTTGTCTTATTTCTTTCAGAAATGACAGAGATGCATTATACTTAGTTATTTACATCTATTAAAGTAACTATGTAACATGACTAGTGCATTACTCATGGTGGCCTGGTTAGGATTTTGTCCTACGTGTTGTAGACACATGCCAGGCAGGTGCAAAGACTAAATGTCAGCTGGACTGAAGGTGTATGCCGTGACATTAGTAGCAGGTGCATGGACCAACAAGAGGTTAAATGATATGTGAAACAGGCTACATACAAATAGATTTATGATAAAACCTAAAATACGATAATAAGCATATAAATTGCATTGTATGTAAAGATTACATCAAAAATGTTCAAATACAAGTAAATTGTGAGCAGATTATTTAAGACAATGGTGTGCTGCGAGCGGGCCACCCAACCCTTACCTTGGGTCATAGGTCAGGGAGGTGGGTTTCCCCGAGAGGCTCAGACCAGCATGGCCGGTGTTGTCTCACCATTGGCCCTAATAATGAAGCACCAGTATTACATAAAATTTCTGAAATTAATTTTTTTAAATGCTGGCTAATGGGACACAGTGTTTACTGTCGCATATCCTTACGTCCAGTTCTCTTGACTCTTTCGCCTTCTATTTTGCAGTTTCATCATCCAATTTACTGGTTTTGTCACCTTCTTTTTTTAACTCAATTGTCTTTTAGACCGTCCTCTACATCTTGTCCTTTCCCAGGTTGGTCATTCTGGCAGTTTGTTTGCCAACGTTTAGCTGTCCATTCTTACCACAAGTCGTGTGTAATCCCATTTTAGTTTCCTCTGCCTATGATACCGTCTCCAGTATGCTACCTGATAGTAAAGGAATAAAGTGAATAAATTAAAGTGTTGGGTTAAATGAAATGCAGGAGGTACACAGTAGAAATTAATTACATAGAACAGTTAGAGGATAGAGGCAGATAAATCCCAAACGAGAGCAATGCATGACTGCACAGCCTGACCTTGAGCAGGATCTAAACAAAATTTCTGACCGGAAGTCACCAATGATGTATGGTGACCTATTTATAACTTGTAGACTGTAACTAGCTGGACACTAGGGGTATTGCACATTCATTCACACATATTCCCTGTTTTATCTAGGCCTGTGCTGGTTTATATGAGAACTTGTTAAAAGCGAATTTGACTTGATTGCCTCGAACTAGTGCATAGAATTTGTATTTTTATGTTGTACAGGTTTTTTGTGGTCGAGGAGCACATCCTAAACACTGCACCAGGGTTAGTAACAAGAGCGTACATGGATCAGTTATGGGACATGGCCTTACAAAAAATTGTTGCAGCTCTTAGAATCCATACAGTAAGTATTACAATTATAAATGTAAAGTTAAACTATATGAGGGGTAATAAATGCCAATAGATTGTCCCAAAATGCATGCAACTGCCCCTGAAAATACTTGTAAATTCATGGAAAAACTGAAACATATTTTGTGAAACCCTTGACCCCATAAAAATATCTAGGAGTACCTGCTGTTTCTAATGAATGCTTGTTATTTTTCCTCAGGCCTTCTGTACAGATGCTTCTCTGATGCTGCAAATTAAGAACTTAATAATGTTATTTTGCCACACATTACGGGTATGTATGTTATGCTTATGTTATGTATCAATTACACATCAATTATTTCTTAACATATTTCATTGGATTAAGTTGGCCGCAAGTGTCAAACGAGGTTATGATATCATAGCCAGTTTCTTTTTTTAACCAAGCTTTTGTTTTTGGCATTACAGGACTATGGGTTTCCAGTTAGCCAGTTGTACGAATTGTTACTAGAGATAAGGTAATATTTTTAGCCATTAATATTGTTAGCCATAAATTATCAGTTCTGTTCACATAGTGACTTTGCATGGAGCCACTAAAAAATTGCTCTTGTGACCAATTAAATATCTTTGTTTATCTTAAAATAATACAACATTTTCTGATAATTCAGGGACCAATACAGTGAAATTCTGATGAAGAAGTGGGTAGCCGTGTTCAACAGCATATTTGATGAGGACAATTACACTCCTATCATGGTTCAGGATGAGGTTGAATACGAAGAGATCGTCAGCATTTATCCTTATCACAGTGCAGAATTAGAACAGGTCAGTTTCAAATTGTTGCCGTTCATAACAAATGGAGTCAGATCTTTAAAATCAAAATGAAACCTTTCTGATCTTGAGGTAAAGGGACTTTATAATGTAATAAAGAGTGGCTGAAGGATGATTCCTTTGTCCTAGACTGAGGTTTTAGGTTATAAGCAGAAACGTTTATGATGCTAACAAGATATGTCAGTCTTAGGGCTGTTTCATTTAAAAAAGAGGAGGAACCTGGAGTCTATAAATTCCCCCCCCCCCTCTTTTTTAAATGGAACAGCCCTTCATTGCAAGATAAACCCATAATAAGGGATGCTCATAGTGATAATGTGGTCCGATAATTAGGTATAAATGCAATATATCGAGCTACATTACGCTGAAATTCATTCTGTAACGATGACCATATTCTTTTCAGGATCCCTACCCAAAAAGATTTCCATTTTCAAGTTTTGTGCCAAAGATTTACACACAGGTCAAGAAGTATATTGACGAATGTCTCAAGTTTTCTGAAGATCTTCATCTCAGGTAAAAAATGTTAGAGAATTGCTTCATAAAATATGGTCCAGATGTAGATGGATTTTAGAAGATTAATAAGCTTGTTATGTTACTGTTTAACACTTCATTTTGTTAATTCATGGAAAATTTAGAAAAGCTAGTATTATGTGAAATCGAGAAGGTTAGTTCAGCTGTATTGAGTAATAAATTGATTCAAAAAGTCACCACCATAATATCATAGTAGTTTCTTGCATCAAATTTCTGAACTAAGTATGATGAAATAAGAAATATAGTAGTTTTTGTTAATTTTCTTAATATAAAGTAAATTTTTCACTTTCAGTCAAACAGAAATTGATGACATGATTAGGAAACTTGCCAATGTGCTTTTAACTCGAACTTTGGGAGGATGCTTGTCTAGCCTTATCAAACGACCTCACCTAGGTCTCCTGCAACTCATCCAGATTTCAATCAACATGAACTATCTGGAGAAATCATGTATTTATTTGGAGGAGTTCATTTGTAATATCACTGGGTAAGATTAAAGACTTTTTTTACTCTGAAACCCGTTTGTCAAGGTTATCTTGGTACAAGGCAGAAGGGGTCCTCATATTTGTAATAGCTATTGATGATGTCATTTAAAATAAAATGTTAAGATTGACCTGATATTCACTGTCTGATGTAAGTTTTTAGACAAATTGTGGTACCTTATTTTTAAAAGTCTCATTGTAATAAATAAACAGACAATGTTGACTATTAATTCATTGTAAAAATAGTTATTGATGCATGCCAGGCTATAGCTGAGACAAAAACCACCCTTTGTGAAAGGCACACTAGAGCCTATCCTAATCATGCTAGCTAGGGGTGGGCATTTTTAGCGCTAAAATATTTAAGATCTGTGCAAGTTGAATGTAAACACAATAAACGTATTGAAACAATTGTTAGATTTTTTTACTTTGATTGCTTTTATCTTTTTAGTTCAGAGAAAGACAGCATGTACATATCAAGACTTCAGGGAACATCTATGTTCAAGGTTTGCACTTCTCACCGATTATATATGAGGCTTTCCTTTAATTATTGGACTTCTTTGATTCAAACATTAAAGTGTGTTCTGATGTTGTCACATTACCATGGTAACATTATTTTTTCAGGATGCAAGACATGAAGCAGAAGAACAGATTTACAAACAAATCAATGACAAGATTGATGAGTTCTTAGAATTAGGTGAGCTTTTTTTTTTTACTTCTTGTTGACCAGTTATGCAAATTTAGTTGAAAGACTGCATGAAGTAATCTAGACATAGTAGACATAAGGCTGTTGATATCTGGCCAAAGAAATATTAATAAATGTAAATTTGAACAAAATATATTTTCTGATTCTAATTTTACATCCTCAATTGCGCATGCAACCTTTAGATATGAACTGATGATTGAATGTTAATTCATTAGTTTTAGATAGGTCAGTAATGAACCTTATTATGGAATATAATTAATTGACATCTAAAATATGTTATTATTTGAAAGAAATATATGGTAAAGATTATTAATGTGATGTCAATTGATTGTTTTTTCTTAAATTTCTTACAGAAAATTATGATTGGATGATCATAGAACCCATGGGGCATGCGAGTGGATACATTACTGATTTGATTACCTTCTTACAAAGCACCTTCCAGTCGTTTACCAATTTGCCGGTAAGTACAAACCATCTACTTATACACTTTTTAATTTGTAGATGTATTATGTTTCATGCAGAGATACAAATTACAATACAAAACTTGATTTGTGATCAATCCTGAAAATTAAAGCTAATGTTCTCATGATTTGTTCCGCCATCTGCTGTAAATTCCTGTATCATTAAATCAATTTCTCACTAGGGGCCTAGACAGGTTTCATTTGAGGTTAATTTCAGTTGACGACTGTTATTTTGCTTATAAATCATTGTGAATAATCAAATAAAATCAGTGAAATCTTTGATGCAACACTGATACGTTATGTGGTGGGATGGTTCTTCAATGAATGGATAACCCTTATAATTTATTTAATATTTGACCCCCCATTTTATTTGTTTAAAAAATATATGTATTGTTTGCCCTTTGCCAACAACCAATTGTGTATGTTGCTATATGACTATTTATTTCATCAAATATGCAATGCTTTCAAATATTTCTAACATGTCTAGTATAAGATTTTAATTGCATTGCATGATGCCTGTGTTTTCGAGTAAATCAATGCTTACAACAAAACAAATTACAAACCAGTTACATTATTCATGAATTAAAACAACCTACATTGTAAACTATAATATATGTATGAGAAACGAAATTGCTTTTTTATGTTATAATCATTATGACATGTAATGTCATATTATTGTCATGTGTAGTGCATGTACTTCATGTTATTTTTATTGACAGCAGTTATTTCCAATTGATGGTAAAATAGCAGTAAGTAGTTGTTTACCGTGGCAACCTATTTTCGCTCTAGCAAACTAACGTCCAGTAGAGAGTAGTGTGTGTATTGTAGTTACTAAATTTAATGCTCTGGTTTTAATGCTAATCCCTTGCTTAGAGCTTTCACTCACATCTTGTAAATATTATTATTCTCAAAACAGCTGATACTGATTTTCAATAGGTTCCTTCACGTGCACACTTCAGTTTTGCTTTTTTGACACAGTAAAGATTGATTTCATACACAAATACATTTTCCTATTCTGCAATTGATAATACCAACTGATACATGTCAGTGCTGTGCTGGCCTCAAATCCATAATTCATCAATAAATGTTTTTAAAATATTATAAACATTTTTAAATAAAGTGTTGTTATATTGGCGTGAATGTGATGTATATATATTTATTTGCCAGTCACATCTACAGTAGCAATCTAGAAGTGTGAATTACAGTGCAACAGTTACTTTAAGACTCGATAAAAATGGAGATTTGCACATTCATTGCACCATCCCCTAAACCCATCAAATGGCTATTATCTTGTTACCGTTCCAAAGACCTGGAATCAATCTTGTAAACCACTATTTATCCAGTTTCTCAATAAAAATGTTTGTATTTGGTTGGTATATCTCCACCATGTACTCTGTACAGCTTGTCATAAGCTTAGGTTGTGTACCAAGTGTCAGCAATGTACTTTTTTTCTGATTCATTTGTATCAACTGTTATAATACATGTATTATAATGATGCTTAGAAATTAACTCAACATGATACTGGGGCCTAATATATTAATAGCAGTCCAGGATATCTACTTTCCTCTTTTTATGATGCTTAATATACATTTTCTCACCTTTTCTTATGTAAGTGTTGAGTCATCTTTCATTGTCAATGATATTTCAGCCTCTCTTATGAATTTGCTCATTTGAATCGAACAGTCGTCTTCTTCCATAGATATATTCAATGGTGTCTTCATCTGCTTGCTGGAACCAAGGATTGTGACTTGCTAATGATCTATGTGAGCTTCTTATTTTGCCTTCTATTCTTTTTCCCTTTTTATTGTTCATATTTACCTAAATTTGTATTATTGAGAACTCTTGACAGCAAACAATTCCTTGCTTCGTCCGTGGGTGACTTATGATGATGCATGCACTGGGGCCATGCTCGGTGACAATTGTTGTGCCGATTCCCAGTGAACTTTCGGCAGACGACAATTCTTGGCTTCGTTAGTAAATGGTTTCTGATGATGCATGCACTGGGGCCATGCCTGTAGACTGTCGTGCAAATCCCCAGTGAGCTTTTGGCAGACGACAATTCCTGGGGTGATTTCCCAAGTCCGTTATTTCTGTGAAAAATGAATATAAGAAAATTTTGAGTAAATAGTAGTTATCCATGTCAGCTTCTTAGTTTGCCTTCTATTCCTTTTCTCTTTTTTATTGTTCAATATTTACCTCAATTTGTATTATTGTGAATTTGTGCTGGAAGACAATTTGTTTCTTCGTCAGTGGGTGACTTCTGATGCATGCACTGGGGCCATGCTTAGTGACATCGTGCCGATCCCCAATGAGCTTTCGGCAAATGACAATTCTTGGCTTCGTTGGTAAATGGTTTCTGATGATGCATGCACTGGGGCCATGCTTGGTGACATCGTGCCAATCCCCAATGAGCTTTCGGCAGATGACAATTCTTGGCTTCGTTGGTGAATGGTTTCTGAGATGCATGCACTGGGGCCATGCCTGTAGCCTTTGTCGTGCCAATCCCCAGTGAGCTTTCGGCAGACGACAGTTCCTGTGATTTCCCGAATTCTGTCATTTCTGTGAAAAATGAAAATGAGAAACTTGAGTGAATAGTAGTTATCTATGTGAGCTTCTTAGTTTGCCCTCGATTCCTTTTATCTTTTTATTTTTTTAATATTTCCCTTAATTTGTATTATTGTGAATTTGTGCTGGAAGACAATTCGTTTCTTCGTCAGTGGGTGACTTCTGATGCATGCACTGGGGCCATGCTTGGTGACATCGTGCCGATCCCCAATGAGCTTTCGGCAGATGACAATTCTTGGCTTCGTTGGTGAATGGTTTCTGATGATGCATGCACTGGGGCCATGCCTGTAGACTTTGTCGTGCCAATCCCCAGTGAGCTTTTGGCAAACGACAATTCTGGGCTTGGTTTCCCAAATTGTGTCATCTCTGTCAAAAATCATAATGAGAAAGTTGAGTAATTGCAGTTGTCTGTGCTTGTAATTTTGCTGTGAATTGCATTTTTCTTGTGATTGGTCAAATCTTACCTTCAATTTTATTATTTGTGATTTGCAATTCCTGTAAGCTGGGTTTTGTGTAGTTCTATCTTTTAATACATAGGCTAGGTTCCGTGGAGTGCTCCTGTCTAATTGGTCCCATCATCTACTTGCTGAAATCAAGGATTGTGACTTGCTAAGGGCCAGGCTGTATAGCTGAGACAGAACAGCCAATCACTGCAAAAGGCACACCTCGAGTCTATCCAAATCATGCTAGCTAAGGGCGGGCATTTTTTGTTTGTGTGTTGATTTACGTATGTGTTGGGACATTTTCTACAGATTGCAGAAAAGCCACAAACACAAGTGCACTACGACATTCCTACTTTTCTAGGGGCCTAGAACGCATTGGTTTGGCCTACACCTGGACATCAGCAAGTGAGAATCCTTCTGATGGTCAGTTGATGACCATTAGCATGCACTGGGGCCATGCTTAGTAACATTGTTGTGCCAATCCCCAGTGAACTTTCGGCAGAGGACATTCTTTGCTTCGTCAATGGGTGACCAGATGATGCATGCACTGGGGCCATGCCTGTAGACATTGTCGTGCCAATCCCCAGTGAGCTTTTGGCAGACGACAATTCCTGGGTGATTTCCCAAGTCCGTCATTTCTGTGAAAAATGAATATAAGAAACTTGAGTGAATAGTAGTTATCCATGTGAGCTTCTTAGTTTGCCTTCTATTCCTTTTATCTTTTTATTGTTCAATATTTACCTCAATTTGTATTATTGTGAATTTGTGCTGGAAGACAATTTGTTTCTTCGTCAGGGGGTGACTTCTGATGCATGCACTGGGGCCATGCTTGGTGACATCGTGCCAATCCCCAATGAGCTTTCGGCAGATGACAATTCTTGGCTTCGTTGGTGAATGGTTTCTGAGATGCATGCACTGGGGCCATGCCTGTAGCCTTTGTCGTGCCAATCCCCAGTGAGCTTTCGGCAGACGACAGTTCCTGTGATTTCCCGAATTCTGTCATTTCTGTGAAAAATGAAAATGAGAAACTTGAGTTAATAGTAGTTATCTATGTGAGCTTCTTAGTTTGCCCTCGATTCCTTTTATCTTTTTATTTTTTTAATATTTCCCTTAATTTGTATTATTGTGAATTTGTGCTGGAAGATAATTTATATTCTTCGTATGTGGGTGACTTCTGATGCATGCACTGGGGCCATGCTTGGTGACATCATGCCGATCCCCAATGAGCTTTCGGCAGATGACAATTCTTGGCTTCGTTGGTGAATGGTTTCTGAAGATGCATGCACTGGGGCCATGCCTGTAGACTTTATTATGCCAATCCTCAGTGAGCTTTCGGCAGAGAACGCTTGTCTTTGTTAGTAAATGGTTTCTGATGATGCATGCACTGGGGCCATGCCTGTAGACTGTCGTGCCAATCCCCAGTGAGCTTTTGGCAGACTACAATTCTGGGGTGATTTCCCAAGTCCGTTATTTCTGTGAAAAATGAATATAAGAAAATTTTGAGTGAATAGTAGTTATCCATGTGAGCTTCTTAGTTTGCCTTCTATTCCTTTTCTCTTTTTTATTGTTCAATATTTACCTCAATTTGTATTATTGTGAATTTGTGCTGGAAGACAATTCGTTTCTTCGTCAGTGGGTGACTTCTGATGCATGCACTGGGGCCATGCTTGGTGACATCGTGCCAATCCCCAATGAGCTTTCGGCAGATGACAATTCTTGGCTTCGTTGGTGAATGGTTTCTGATGATGCATGCACTGGGGCCATGCCTGTAGACTTTGTCGTGCCAATCCCCAGTGAGCTTTTGGCAAACGACAATTCTGGGCTTGGTTTCCCAAATTGTGTCATCTCTGTCAAAAATCATAATGAGAAAGTTGAGTAATTGCAGTTGTCTGTGCTTGTAATTTTGCTGTGAATTGCATTTTTCTTGTGATTGGTCAAATCTTACCTTCAATTTTATTATTTGTGATTTGCAATTCCTGTAAGCTGGGTTTTGTGTAGTTCTATCTTTTAATACATAGGCTAGGTTCCGTGGAGTGCTCCTGTCTAATTGGTCCCATCATCTACTTGCTGAAATCAAGGATTGTGACTTGCTAAGGGCCAGGCTGTAGCTGAGACAGAAGAGCCAATCACTGCGAAAGGCACACCTAGAGTCTATCCAAATCATGCTAGCTAAGGGTGGGCATTTTTTGTTTGTGTGTTGATTTACGTATGTGTTGGGACATTTTCTACAGATTGCAGAAAAGCCACAAACACAAGTGCACTACGACATTCCTACTTTTCTAGGGGCCTAGAACGCATTGGTTTGGCCTACACCTGGACATCAGCAAGTGAGAATCCTTGTGATGGTCAGTTGATGACCATTTGCATGCACTGGGGCCATGCTTAGTAACATTGTCTTGCCAATCCCCAGTGAACATTCGGCAGAGGACATTCTTTGCTTCGTCAATGGGTGACCAGATGATGCATGCACTGGGGCCATGCCTGTAGACTGTCGTGCCAATCCCCAGTGAGCTTTTGGCAGACTACAATTCTGGGGTGATTTCCCAAGTCCGTTATTTCTGTGAAAAATGAATATAAGAAAATTTTGAGTGAATAGTAGTTATCCATGTGAGCTTCTTAGTTTGCCTTCTATTCCTTTTCTCTTTTTTATTGTTCAATATTTACCTGAATTTGTATTATTGTGAATTTGTGCTGGAAGACAATTCGTTTCTTCGTCAGTGGGTGACTTCTGATGCATGCACTGGGGCCATGCTTGGTGACATCGTGCCAATCCCCAATGAGCTTTCGGCAGATGACAATTCTTGGCTTCGTTGGTAAATGGTTTCTGATGATGCATGCACTGGGGCCATGCTTGGTGACATCGTGCCGATCCCCAATGAGCTTTCGGCAGATGACAATTCTTGGCTTCGTTGGTGAATGGTTTCTGATGATGCATGCACTGGGGCCATGCCTGTAGACTTTGTCGTGCCAATCCCCAGTGAGCTTTCGGCAGACGACAGTTCCTGTGATTTCCCGAATTCTGTCATTTCTGTGAAAAATGAAAATGAGAAACTTGAGTGAATAGTAGTTATCTATGTGAGCTTCTTAGTTGGCCCTCGATTCCTTTTATCTTTTTATTTTTTTAATATTTCCCTTAATTTGTATTATTGTGAATTTGTGCTGGAAGACAATTCGTTTCTTCGTCAGTGGGTGACTTCTGATGCATGCACTGGGGCCATGCTTGGTGACTCGTGCCGATCCCCAATGAGCTTTCGGCAGATGACAATTCTTGGCTTCGTTGGTGAATGGTTTCTGATGATGCATGCACTGGGGCCATGCCTGTAGACTTTGTCGTGCCAATCCCCAGTGAGCTTTTGGCAAACGACAATTCTGGGCTTGGTTTCCCAAATTGTGTCATCTCTGTCAAAAATCATAATGAGAAAGTTGAGTAATTGCAGTTGTCTGTGCTTGTAATTTTGCTGTGAATTGCATTTTTCTTGTGATTGGTCAAATCTTACCTTCAATTTTATTATTTGTGATTTGCAATTCCTGTAAGCTGGGTTTTGTGTAGTTCTATCTTTTAATACATAGGCTAGGTTCCGTGGAGTGCTCCTGTCTAATTGGTCCCATCATCTACTTGCTGAAATCAAGGATTGTGACTTGCTAAGGGCCAGGCTGTAGCTGAGACAGAAGAGCCAATCACTGCGAAAGGCACACCTAGAGTCTATCCAAATCATGCTAGCTAAGGGCGGGCATTTTTTGTTTGTGTGTTGATTTACGTATGTGTTGGGACATTTTCTACAGATTGCAGAAAAGCCACAAACACAAGTGCACTACGACATTCCTACTTTTCTAGGGGCCTAGAACGCATTGGTTTGGCCTACACCTGGACATCAGCAAGTGAGAATCCTTGTGATGGTCAGTTGATGACCATTTGCATGCACTGGGGCCATGCTTAGTAACATTGTCTTGCCAATCCCCAGTGAACATTCGGCAAAGGACATTCTTTGCTTCGTCAATGGGTGACCAGATGATGCATGCACTGGGGCCATGCCTGTAGACATTGTCGTGCCAATCCCCAGTGAGCTTTTGGCAGACGACAATTCCTGGAGTGATTTCCCAAGTCCGTCATTTCTGTGAAAAATGAATATAAGAAACTTGAGTGAATAGTAGTTATCCATGTGAGCTTCTTAGTTTGCCTTCTATTCCTTTTATCTTTTTATTGTTCAATATTTACCTCAATTTGTATTATTGTGAATTTGTGCTGGAAGACAATTCGTTTCTTCGTCAGGGGGTGACTTCTGATGCATGCACTGGGGCCATGCTTGGTGACATCGTGCCGATCCCCAATGAGCTTTCGGCAGATGACAATTCTTGGCCACGTTGGTGAATGGTTTCTGAGATGCATGCACTGGGGCCATGCCTGTAGCCTTTGTCGTGCCAATCCCCAGTGAGCTTTCGGCAGACGACAGTTCCTGTGATTTCCCGAATTCTGTCATTTCTGTGAAAAATGAAAATGAGAAACTTGAGTGAATAGTAGTTATCTATGTGAGCTTCTTAGTTTGCCCTCGATTCCTTTTATCTTTTTATTTTTTTAATATTTCCCTTAATTTGTATTATTGTGAATTTGTGCTGGAAGACAATTCGTTTCTTCGTCAGTGGGTGACTTCTGATGCATGCACTGGGGCCATGCTTGGTGACATCGTGCCGATCCCCAATGAGCTTTCGGCAGATGACAATTCTTGGCTTCGTTGGTGAATGGTTTCTGATGATGCATGCACTGGGGCCATGCCTGTAGACTTTGTCGTGCCAATCCCCAGTGAGCTTTCGGCAGACGACAGTTCCTGTGATTTCCCGAATTCTGTCATTTCTGTGAAAAATGAAAATGAGAAGCTTGAGTGAATAGTAGTTATCTATGTGACCTTCTTAGTTTGCCCTCGATTCCTTTTCTCTTTTTATTTTTCAATATTTCCCTTAATTTGTATTATTGTGAATTTGTGCTGGAAGACAATTCGTTTCTTCGTCAGTGGGTGACTTCTGATGCATGCACTGGGGCAATGCTTGGTGACATCGTGCCGATCCCCAATGAGCTTTCGGCAGATGACAATTCTTGGCTTCGTTGGTGAATGGTTTCTGATGATGCATGCACTGGGGCCATGCCTGTAGACTTTGTCGTGCCAATCCCCAGTGAGCTTTTGGCAAACGACAATTCTGGGCTTGGTTTCCCAAATTGTGTCATCTCTGTCAAAAATCATAATGAGAAAGTTGAGTAATTGCAGTTGTCTGTGCTTGTAATTTTGCTGTGAATTGCATTTTTCTTGTGATTGGTCAAATCTTACCTTCAATTTTATTATTTGTGATTTGCAATTCCTGTAAGCTGGGTTTTGTGTAGTTCTATCTTTTAATACATAGGCTAGGTTCCGTGGAGTGCTCCTGTCTAATTGGTCCCATCATCTACTTGCTGAAATCAAGGATTGTGACTTGCTAAGGGCCAGGCTGTAGCTGAGACAGAAGAGCCAATCACTGCGAAAGGCACACCTAGAGTCTATCCAAATCATGCTAGCTAAGGGCGGGCATTTTTTGTTTGTGTGTTGATTTACGTATGTGTTGGGACATTTTCTACAGATTGCAGAAAAGTGCACTACGACATTCCTACTTTTCTAGGGGCCTAGAACGCATTGGTTTGGCCTACACCTGGACATCAGCGAGTGAGAATCCTTGTGATGGTCAGTTGATGACCATTTGCATGCACTGGGGCCATGCTTAGTAACATTGTCTTGCCAATCCCCAGTGAACTTTCGGCAGAGGACATTCTTTGCTTCGTCAATGGGTGACCAGATGATGCATGCACTGGGGCCATGCCTGTAGACATTGTCGTGCCAATCCCCAGTGAGCTTTTGGCAGACGACAATTCCTGGGGTGATTTCCCAAGTCCGTCATTTCTGTGAAAAATGAATATAAGAAACTTGAGTGAATAGTAGTTATCCATGTGAGCTTTTTAGTTTGCCTTCTATTCCTTTTATCTTTTTATTGTTCAATATTTACCTCAATTTGTATTATTGTGAATTTGTGCTGGAAGACAATTCGTTTCTTCATCAGGGGGTGACTTCTGATGCATGCACTGGGGCCATGCTTGGTGACATCGTGCTGATCCCCAATGAGCTTTCGGCAGATGACAATTCTTGGCTTCGTTGGTGAATGGTTTCTGATGATGCATGCACTGGGGCCATGCCTGTAGACTTTGTCGTGCCAATCCCCAGTGAGCTTTCGGCAGACGACAGTTCCTGTGATTTCCTGAATTCTGTCATTTCTGTGAAAATAAGAAACTTGAGTGAATAGTAGTTATCTATGTGACCTTCTTAGTTTGCCCTCGATTCCTTTTCTCTTTTTATTTTTCAATATTTCCCTTAATTTGTATTATTGTGAATTTGTGCTGGAAGACAATTCGTTTCTTCGTCAGTGGGTGACTTCTGATGCATGCACTGGGACCATGCTTGGTGACATCGTGCTGATTCCCAATGAGCTTTCGGCAGATGACAATTCTTGGCTTCGTTGGTGAATGGTTTCTGATGATGCATGCACTGGGGCCATGCCTGTAGACTTTGTCGTGCCAATCCCCAGTGAGCTTTTGGCAAACGACAATTCTGGGCTTGGTTTCCCAAATTGTGTCATCTCTGTCAAAAATCATAATGAGAAAGTTGAGTAATTGCAGTTGTCTGTGCTTGTAATTTTGCTGTGAATTGCATTTTTCTTGTGATTGGTCAAATCTTACCTTCAATTTTATTATTTGTGATTTGCAATTCCTGTAAGCTGGGTTTTGTGTAGTTCTATCTTTTAATACATAGGCTAGGTTCCGTGGAGTGCTCCTGTCTAATTGGTCCCATCATCTACTTGCTGAAATCAAGGATTGTGACTTGCTAAGGGCCAGGCTGTAGCTGAGACAGAAGAGCCAATCACTGCGAAAGGCACACCTAGAGTCTATCCAAATCATGCTAGCTAAGGGCGGGCATTTTTTGTTTGTGTGTTGATTTACGTATGTGTTGGGACTTTTTCTACAGATTGCAGAAAAGCCACAAACACAAGTGCACTATGACATTCCTACTTTTCTAGGGGCCTAGAACGCATTGGTTTGGCCTACACCTGGACATCAGCAAGTGAGAATCCTTGTGATGGTCAGTTGATGACCATTTGCATGCACTGGGGCCATGCTTAGTAACATTGTCTTGCCAATCCCCAGTGAACATTCGGCAGAGGACATTCTTTGCTTCGTCAATGGGTGACCAGATGATGCATGCACTGGGGCCATGCCTGTAGACATTGTCGTGCCAATCCCCAGTGAGCTTTTGGCAGACGACAATTCCTGGAGTGATTTCCCAAGTCCGTCATTTCTGTGAAAAATGAATATAAGAAACTTGAGTGAATAGTAGTTATCCATGTGAGCTTCTTAGTTTGCCTTCTATTCCTTTTATCTTTTTATTGTTCAATATTTACCTCAATTTGTATTATTGTGAATTTGTGCTGGAAGACAATTCGTTTCTTCGTCAGGGGGTGACTTCTGATGCATGCACTGGGGCCATGCTTGGTGACATCGTGCCGATCCCCAATGAGCTTTCGGCAGATGACAATTCTTGGCTTCGTTGGTGAATGGTTTCTGATGATGCATGCTCTGGGGCCATGCCTGTAGACTTTGTCGTGCCAATCCCCAGTGAGCTTTCGGCAGACGACAGTTCCTGTGATTTCCTGAATTCTGTCATTTCTGTGAAAAATGAAAATGAGAAACTTGAGTGAATAGTAGTTATCTATGTGACCTTCTTAGTTTGCCCTCGATTCCTTTTCTCTTTTTATTTTTCAATATTTCCCTTAATTTGTATTATTGTGAATTTGTGCTGGAAGACAATTCGTTTCTTCGTCAGTGGGTGACTTCTGATGCATGCACTGGGGCAATGCTTGGTGACATCGTGCCGATCCCCAATGAGCTTTCGGCAGATGACAATTCTTGGCTTCGTTGGTGAATGGTTTCTGATGATGCATGCACTGGGGCCATGCTTGTAGACTTTGTCGTGCCAATCCCCAGTGAGCTTTTGGCAAACGACAATTCTGGGCTTGATTTCCCAAATTGTGTCATCTCTGTCAAAAATCATAATGAGAAAGTTGAGTAATTGCAGTTGTCTGTGCTTGTAATTTTGCTGTGAATTGCATTTTTCTTGTGATTGGTCAAATCTTACCTTCAATTTTATTATTTGTGATTTGCAATTCCTGTAAGCTGGGTTTTGTGTAGTTCTATCTTTTAATACATAGGCTAGGTTCCGTGGAGTGCTCCTGTCTAATTGGTCCCATCATCTACTTGCTGAAATCAAGGATTGTGACTTGCTAAGGGCCAGGCTGTAGCTGAGACAGAAGAGCCAATCACTGCGAAAGGCACACCTAGAGTCTATCCAAATCATGCTAGCTAAGGGCGGGCATTTTTTGTTTGTGTGTTGATTTACGTATGTGTTGGGACATTTTCTACAGATTGCAGAAAAGCAACAAACACAAGTGCACTACGACATTCCTACTTTTCTAGGGGCCTAGAACGCATTGGTTTGGCCTACACCTGGACATCAGCGAGTGAGAATCCTTGTGATGGTCAGTTGATGACCATTTGCATGCACTGGGGTCATGCTTAGTAACATTGTCTTGCCAATCCCCAGTGAACTTTCGGCAGAGGACATTCTTTGCTTCGTCAATGGGTGACCAGATGATGCATGCACTGGGGCCATGCCTGTAGACATTGTCGTGCCAATCCCCAGTGAGCTTTTGGCAGACGACAATTCCTGGGGTGATTTCCCAAGTCCGTCATTTCTGTGAAAAATGAATATAAGAAACTTGAGTGAATAGTAGTTATCCATGTGAGCTTTTTAGTTTGCCTTCTATTCCTTTTATCTTTTTATTGTTCAATATTTACCTCAACTTGTATTATTGTGAATTTGTGCTGGAAGACAATTCGTTTCTTCGTCAGGGGGTGACTTCTGATGCATCCACTGGGGCCATGCTTGGTGACATCGTGCTGATCCCCAATGAGCTTTCGGCAGATGACAATTCTTGGCTTCGTTGGTGAATGGTTTCTGATGATGCATGCACTGGGGCCATGCCTGTAGACTTTGTCGTGCCAATCCCCAGTGAGCTTTCGGCAGACGACAGTTCCTGTGATTTCCTGAATTCTGTCATTTCTGTGAAAATAAGAAACTTGAGTGAATAGTCGTTATCTATGTGACCTTCTTAGTTTGCCCTCGATTCCTTTTCTCTTTTTATTTTTCAATATTTCCCTTAATTTGTATTATTGTGAATTTGTGCTGGAAGACAATTCGTTTCTTCGTCAGTGGGTGACTTCTGATGCATGCACTGGGACCATGCTTGGTGACATCGTGCTGATCCCCAATGAGCTTTCGGCAGATGACAATTCTTGGCTTCGTTGGTGAATGGTTTCTGATGATGCATGCACTGGGGCCATGCCTGTAGACTTTGTCGTGCCAATCCCCAGTGAGCTTTTGGCAAACGACAATTCTGGGCTTGGTTTCCCAAATTGTGTCATCTCTGTCAAAAATCATAATGAGAAAGTTGAGTAATTGCAGTTGTCTGTGCTTGTAATTTTGCTGTGAATTGCATTTTTCTTGTGATTGGTCAAATCTTACCTTCAATTTTATTATTTGTGATTTGCAATTCCTGTAAGCTGGGTTTTGTGTAGTTCTATCTTTTAATACATAGGCTAGGTTCCGTGGAGTGCTCCTGTCTAATTGGTCCCATCATCTACTTGCTGAAATCAAGGATTGTGACTTGCTAAGGGCCAGGCTGTAGCTGAGACAGAAGAGCCAATCACTGCGAAAGGCACACCTAGAGTCTATCCAAATCATGCTAGCTAAGGGCGGGCATTTTTTGTTTGTGTGTTGATTTACGTATGTGTTGGGACATTTTCTACAGATTGCAGAAAAGCCACAAACACAAGTGCACTACGACATTCCTACTTTTCTAGGGGCCTAGAACGCATTGGTTTGGCCTACACCTGGACATCAGCAAGTGAGAATCCTTGTGATGGTCAGTTGATGACCATTTGCATGCACTGGGGCCATGCTTAGTAACATTGTCTTGCCAATCCCCAGTGAACATTCGGCAGAGGACATTCTTTGCTTCGTCAATGGGTGACCAGATGATGCATGCACTGGGGCCATGCCTGTAGACATTGTCGTGCCAATCCCCAGTGAGCTTTTGGCAGACGACAATTCCTGGGGTGATTTCCCAAGTCCGTCATTTCTGTGAAAAATGAATATAAGAAACTTGAGTGAATAGTAGTTATCCATGTGAGCTTCTTAGTTTGCCTTCTATTCCTTTTATCTTTTTATTGTTCAATATTTACCTCAATTTGTATTATTGTGAATTTGTGCTGGAAGACAATTCGTTTCTTCGTCAGGGGGTGACTTCTGATGCATGCACTGGGGCCATGCTTGGTGACATTGTGCCGATCCCCAATGAGCTTTCGGCAGATGACAATTCTTGGCTTCGTTGGTGAATGGTTTCTGATGATGCATGCACTGGGGCCATGCTTGGTGACATCGTGCCGATCCCCAATGAGCTTTCGGCAGACGACAATTCCTGTGATTTCCCGAATTCTGTCATTTCTGTGAAAAATGAAAATGAGAAACTTGAGTGAATAGTAGTTATCTATGTGACCTTCTTAGTTTGCCCTCGATTCCTTTTCTCTTTTTATTTTTCAATATTTCCCTTAATTTGTATTATTGTGAATTTGTGCTGGAAGACAATTCGTTTCTTCGTCAGTGGGTGACTTCTGATGCATGCACTGGGGCCATGCTTGGTGACATCGTGCCGATCCCCAATGAGCTTTCGGCAGATGACAATTCTTGGCTTCGTTGGTGAATGGTTTCTGATGATGCATGCACTGGGGCCATGCCTGTAGACTTTGTCGTGCCAATCCCCAGTGAGCTTTTGGCAAACGACAATTCTGGGCTTGGTTTCCCAAATTGTGTCATCTCTGTCAAAAATCATAATGGGAAAGTTGAGTAATTGCAGTTGTCTGTGCTTGTAATTTTGCTGTGAATTGCATTTTTCTTGTGATTGGTCAAATCTTACCTTCAATTTTATTATTTGTGATTTGCAATTCCTGTAAGCTGGGTTTTGTGTAGTTCTATCTTTTAATACATAGGCTAGGTTCCGTGGAGTGCTCCTGTCTAATTGGTCCCATCATCTACTTGCTGAAATCAAGGATTGTGACTTGCTAAGGGCCAGGCTGTAGCTGAGACAGAAGAGCCAATCACTGCAAAAGGCACACCTAGAGTCTATCCAAACCATGCTAGCTAAGGGCGGGCATTTTTTGTTTGTGTGTTGATTTACGTATGTGTTGGGACATTTTCTACAGATTGCAGAAAAGCCACAAACACAAGTGCACTACGACATTCCTACTTTTCTAGGGGCCTAGAACGCATTGGTTTGGCCTACACCTGGACATCAGCAAGTGAGAATCCTTGTGATGGTCAGTTGATGACCATTTGCATGCACTGGGGCCATGCTTAGTTACATTGTCTTGCCAATCCCCAGTGAACTTTCGGCAGAGGACATTATTTGCTTCGTCAATGGGTGACCAGATGATGCATGCACTGGGGCCATGCCTGTAGACATTGTCGTGCCAATCCCCAGTGAGCTTTTGGCAGACGACAATTCCTGGGGTGATTTCCCAAGTCCGTCATTTCTGTGAAAAATGAATATAAGAAACTTGAGTGAATAGTAGTTATCCATGTGAGCTTCTTAGTTTGCCCTCGATTCCTTTTCTCTTTTTATTTTTCAATATTTCCCTTAATTTGTATTATTGTGAATTTGTGCTGGAAGACAATTCGTTTCTTCGTCAGTGGGTGACTTCTGATGCATGCACTGGGGCCATGCTTGGTGACATCGTGCCGATCCCCAATGAGCTTTCGGCAGATGACAATTCTTGGCTTCGTTGGTGAATGGTTTCTGATGATGCATGCACTGGGGCCATGCCTGTAGACTTTGTCGTGCCAATCCCCAGTGAGCTTTTGGCAAACGACAATTCTGGGCTTGGTTTCCCAAATTGTGTCATCTCTGTCAAAAATCATAATGAGAAAGTTGAGTAATTGCAGTTGTCTGTGCTTGTAATTTTGCTGTGAATTGCATTTTTCTTGTGATTGGTCAAATCTTACCTTCAATTTTATTATTTGTGATTTGCAATTCCTGTAAGCTGGGTTTTGTGTAGTTCTATCTTTTAATACATAGGCTAGGTTCCGTGGAGTGCTCCTGTCTAATTGGTCCCATCATCTACTTGCTGAAATCAAGGATTGTGACTTGCTAAGGGCCAGGCTGTAGCTGAGACAGAAGAGCCAATCACTGCGAAAGGCACACCTAGAGTCTATCCAAATCATGCTAGCTAAGGGCGGGCATTTTTTGTTTGTGTGTTGATTTACGTATGTGTTGGGACATTTTCTACAGATTGCAGAAAAGCCACAAACACAAGTGCACTACGACATTCCTACTTTTCTAGGGGCCTAGAACGCATTGGTTTGGCCTACACCTGGACATCAGCAAGTGAGAATCCTTGTGATGGTCAGTTGATGACCATTTGCATGCACTGGGGCCATGCTTAGTAACATTGTCTTGCCAATCCCCAGTGAACATTCGGCAGAGGACATTCTTTGCTTCGTCAATGGGTGACCAGATGATGCATGCACTGGGGCCATGCCTGTAGACATTGTCGTGCCAATCCCCAGTGAGCTTTTGGCAGACGACAATTCCTGGGGTGATTTCCCAAGTCCGTCATTTCTGTGAAAAATGAATATAAGAAACTTGAGTGAATAGTAGTTATCCATGTGAGCTTCTTAGTTTGCCCTCGATTCCTTTTCTCTTTTTATTTTTCAATATTTCCCTTAATTTGTATTATTGTGAATTTGTGCTGGAAGACAATTCGTTTCTTCGTCAGTGGGTGACTTCTGATGCATGCACTGGGGCCATGCTTGGTGACATCGTGCCGATCCCCAATGAGCTTTCGGCAGATGACAATTCTTGGCTTCGTTGGTGAATGGTTTCTGATGATGCATGCACTGGGGCCATGCCTGTAGACTTTGTCGTGCCAATCCCCAGTGAGCTTTTGGCAAACGACAATTCTGGGCTTGGTTTCCCAAATTGTCTCTGTCAAAAATCATAATGAGAAAGTTGAGTAATTGCAGTTGTCTGTGCTTGTAATTTTGCTGTGAATTGCATTTTTCTTGTGATTGGTCAAATCTTACCTTCAATTTTATTATTTGTGATTTGCAATTCCTGTAAGCTGGGTTTTGTGTAGTTCTATCTTTTAATACATAGGCTAGGTTCCGTGGAGTGCTCCTGTCTAATTGGTCCCATCATCTACTTGCTGAAATCAAGGATTGTGACTTGCTAAGGGCCAGGCTGTAGCTGAGACAGAAGAGCCAATCACTGCGAAAGGCACACCTAGAGTCTATCCAAATCATGCTAGCTAAGGGCGGGCATTTTTTGTTTGTGTGTTGATTTACGTATGTGTTGGGACATTTTCTACAGATTGCAGAAAAGCCACAAACACAAGTGCACTACGACATTCCTACTTTTCTAGGGGCCTAGAACGCATTGGTTTGGCCTACACCTGGACATCAGCAAGTGAGAATCCTTGTGATGGTCAGTTGATGACCATTTGCATGCACTGGGGCCATGCTTAGTAACATTGTCTTGCCAATCCCCAGTGAACATTCGGCAGAGGACATTCTTTGCTTCGTCAATGGGTGACCAGATGATGCATGCACTGGGGCCATGCCTGTAGACATTGTCGTGCCAATCCCCAGTGAGCTTTTGGCAGACGACAATTCCTGGGGTGATTTCCCAAGTCCGTCATTTCTGTGAAAAATGAATATAAGAAACTTGAGTGAATAGTAGTTATCCATGTGAGCTTCTTAGTTTGCCCTCGATTCCTTTTCTCTTTTTATTTTTCAATATTTCCCTTAATTTGTATTATTGTGAATTTGTGCTGGAAGACAATTCGTTTCTTCGTCAGTGGGTGACTTCTGATGCATGCACTGGGGCCATGCTTGCTGACATCGTGCCGATCCCCAATGAGCTTTCGGCAGATGACAATTCTTGGCTTCGTTGGTGAATGGTTTCTGATGATGCATGCACTGGGGCCATGCCTGTAGCCTTTGTCGTGCCAATCCCCAGTGAGCTTTTGGCAAACGACAATTCTGGGCTTGGTTTCCCAAATTGTGTCATCTCTGTCAAAAATCATAATGAGAAAGTTGAGTAATTGCAGTTGTCTGTGCTTGTAATTTTGCTGTGAATTGCATTTTTCTTGTGATTGGTCAAATCTTACCTTCAATTTTATTATTTGTGATTTGCAATTCCTGTAAGCTGGGTTTTGTGTAGTTCTATCTTTTAATACATAGGCTAGGTTCCGTGGAGTGCTCCTGTCTAATTGGTCCCATCATCTACTTGCTGAAATCAAGGATTGTGACTTGCTAAGGGCCAGGCTGTAGCTGAGACAGAAGAGCCAATCACTGCGAAAGGCACACCTAGAGTCTATCCAAATCATGCTAGCTAAGGGTGGGCATTTTTTGTTTGTGTGTTGATTTACGTATGTGTTGGGACATTTTCTACAGATTGCAGAAAAGCCACAAACACAAGTGCACTACGACATTCCTACTTTTCTAGGGGCCTAGAACGCATTGGTTTGGCCTACACCTGGACATCAGCAAGTGAGAATCCTTGTGATGGTCAGTTGATGACCATTTGCATGCACTGGGGCCATGCTTAGTAACATTGTCTTGCCAATCCCCAGTGAGCTTTCGGCAGACGACAGTTCCTGTGATTTCCCGAATTCTGTCATTTCTGTGAAAAATGAAAATGAGAAACTTGAGTGAATAGTAGTTATCTATGTGAGCTTCTTAGTTTGCCCTCGATTCCTTTTATCTTTTTATTTTTTTAATATTTCCCTTAATTTGTATTATTGTGAATTTGTGCTGGAAGATAATTTGTTTCTTCCTCAGTGGCTGACTTCTGATGCATGCACTGGGGCCATGCTTGGTGACATCGTGCCGATCCCCAATGAGCTTTCGGCAGATGACAATTCTTGGCTTCGTTAGTAAATGGTTTCTGATGATGCATGCACTGGGGCCATGCCTGTAGACTTTATCGTGCCAATCCCCAGTGAGCTTTTGGCAGACGACAATTCCTGGGGTGATTTCCCAAGTCCGTTATTTCTGTGAAAAATGAATATAAGAAAATTTTGAGTGAATAGTAGTTATCTATGTGAGCTTCTTAGTTTGCCTTCTATTCCTTTTCTCTTTTTTATTGTTCAATATTTACCTCAATTTGTATTATTGTGAATTTGTGCTGGAAGACAATTTGTTTCTTCGTCAGGGGGTGACTTCTGATGCATGCACTGGGGCCATGCTTGGTGACATCGTGCCGATCCCCAATGAGCTTTTGGCAGATGACAATTCTTGGCTTCGTTAGTAAATGGTTTCCGATGATGCATGCACTGGGGCCATGCTTGGTGACATCGTGCCGATCCCCAATGAGCTTTCGGCAGATGACAATTCTTGGCTTCGTTGGTGAATGGTTTCTGATGATGCATGCACTGGGGCCATGCCTGTAGACTTTGTCGTGCCAATCCCCAGTGAGCTTTCGGCAGACGACAGTTCCTGTGATTTCCTGAATTCTGTCATTTCTGTGAAAAATGAAAATGAGAAGCTTGAGTGAATAGTAGTTATCTATGTGACCTTCTTAGTTTGCCCTCGATTCCTTTTCTCTTTTTATTTTTCAATATTTCCCTTAATTTGTATTATTGTGAATTTGTGCTGGTCAGTTGATGACCATTTGCATGCACTGGGGCCATGCTTAGTAACATTTTCGTGCCAATCCCCAGTGAACTTTCGGCAGAGGACATTCTTTGCTTCGTCAATGGGTGACCAGATGATGCATGCACTGGAGCCATGCCTGGAGACATTGCCGTGCCAATCCCCAGTAAACTTTCGGCCTATTACAGTTCTCATGGTGATTTCCCAAATTCTGTCATTTCTGTCAAAAATGAAAATAAGAAAATTTGAGTGAATAGTAGTTATCTATGTGAGCTTCTTATTTTGCCTTCTATTCTTTTTCCCTTTTTATTGTTCAATATTTACCTGAATTTGTATTAATGTGAACTCTTGGCAGAAGATAGTTCCTTTCTTCGTCAGTGGGTGACTGATGCATGCACTGGGGCCATGCCTGTAGACTATGTCGTGCCAATCCCCAGTGAGCTTTCAGCAGAGAACTCTTGTCTTTGTTAGTAAATGGTTTCACGATTGCTGTCCCCGAAGGGGCATGCCCCTTAATGGGGCTTGCCCAGTGGAGAATGCCCCAATAAGGAATGCCCCATTGGGTTTCATCAAAGTTTGGGGCAGCTTTCTCCACGGGGCATGCCCCAGCTGAGGTGGGAATGAAAGTCCCCAAAAAAGGAATGATTTGCGACGTCACGCTTACCGCCGAAAACGTAGCGCTGCGCCTATAGTTTGTATGTTTAATGACCCTCAGTGTAAAGGTCGGCTAGTGCAATGTTTTGCCTATCATATAAACTTGTAATTTTTAAAATCGGATGAGAAATAACTAAGTTATGAAGGAAATAGTGTGACGAATCATGACGTACTTGACGTTGTTTGTTTTATTATGCCTCATTTCCATTCTGGTTGCCTAGCAACCCCATGTTTGTTATGACAGTGGCGCCACATAGTTCATGTTTGCCCCAAAAAGAAACCTTACATTTCTTGCAAAAATAACACTAAAATGGCACCATAAAAAAGTAAATAGTCATTTATAGTGTGTTCCAATTTTTTTTGTACAAAACAATATATTTACCATTTTTTAATTGGGTTTCAAGTGTTGGGGACAGCAACGGGGACAGCTAAGGAGGAGCTCTCATTTGGGGCAAGATCGGGGACACATTGGGGCATGCCCCATGTTTATGAAACGCAATTTTTGATCAGGGACAACAACGGGGACATGTCCCAGTCACGGGGCTTGCCCCATCACTTTCGTGAAACCGGGCACTGGCAGCTGTAGACTGTCGTGCCAATCCCCAGTGAACTTTTGGCAGACGACAATTCTTGGCTACGTTAGTGAATGGTTTCTGATGATGCATGCACTTGGGCAATGTCTGTAGACTTTGTCGTGCCAGCCCTTTTTAATATTTATCATTTTAGACATTGCCATAAATACAAAATGTGTATTGTGTCACAAAGTGTGTTATTAGTTCAAGGGGGGGGGGGGAAATTACATGTTTTGCTACTTTTTTGGAAATGTGTGACAGGGGTGTCATTATGATCAATGCAATCATCCCTTTCCCCTTGAAATTCATAAATGAAAATTACCTTTTTTTCTATGTTTTTGTTTTTGTACTTTTTTTTACACTTCATATCATTACTCTACTAATGATGTTTTTCTTAACTCCAGTAAGAGGATGGGTGTAAATCTTTATTTCGGGCAGATGAAAATCTTATATATCTTACATATTATGTACAGTAAATGCCTTCTTAAAAATTCCTGTGGTTAAATAAGCAGGCAGCATCCCATTCTCCAGCTTGAAGCAAAAAGTTTATAAAAATTATGAGCAGTTTTCTCCCAGAGTAATGTTCCCTAATTTAAATGTGGCAATATTAGGGAATTGTATATGTGTAGAACGACATTTCTGGGAAGAAAATGCTTTAATTTAACACCAGTAACCTTAGCCACCTTTGTGGATACATTGTTTATATGACTACTCCAACTTAAACTAACATCCAGATAAATATTAATAACATTTTAGCTAGAAGTTTTTATGTGCTGTGTTTTGACAATTGCATGAAAACGTCCTCTTCGCCCTTAATTTATCAGTTTGTGTAGTTCATCATGCCTGCAGTCGTCAGATTTCTGAGTTATTGAATAGGTGACCCTCCTATTCTTGGTATATATTTTAAAGTTAATTTTAACAGATTTCAGTTGCCTGTTGAAGTCAAATATTTCCGAGACTATGAGGACTAACACTGACTCAGTCTGAGAATGAAGCCCTTTTTTTTTCACCACATGCTACGGAAATGCAGTAAACTTTAAAATTCGTATAGAATAGCATAAGTACATATTATTTTGAATTCAACCAGTCAGTGAGGTAAAGGCACACCTAGAGCCTATCAAAATTATTGAACAAACTAGAAAATATAGAATACAAACTTGAGAAATTACCTGTGTGTAGACGCCAACTCTCAGCCACAAAATGTTGCGTCATGAAAACGAGGCTAAATGAAATGCGACTATAACACCTCTGGTGAGCAAATCACAAACGAAATGCCTAGCAACAGGGTGGTAAATTTGTCACTCAGCTGTTGCTATGTCGTAAAATACCGAAATTGTTAAATAGACGAAATGAACTAATAAAGTCGTGTCTAACTTAGAAAGAGCCAAGCTATAATAACTACGTAGGTTGGCGTTTTGCTTTGTCAGCAGTGATATTGTATATTTTTTAAAATAAAAACGACATTTGCAGAGACTGTCCAGGCCAGGGTGGCAGGGACAGTGATATATATATATATATATATATATATATATATATATATATATTATAATTTATTGATAAAAAGTACATAAAATCAATAACATAAAAACATAGGGGTGTAAAGGTCAGTGACATACACATTCCCCCAGCAACAAAGCTTTGACTATTGATAGCGCCTTTACCTCTTTTTTTTTAATTGTGCAATTAAAATTTTTTTTTTAAGCGCAATTCAGTTTAGCAGTTACCTCACTATTAGGACCACATTTTAGGATTACTTAAGTTAAGTGACCTTAAATTGATTTTTGGTTAATTTTAGACTTATTGTAATCACAATTTAGGCCTACTTCCTTTTTTTTTCTTCAATTTTTTTGGACCAGGCATACATTGTACTGGGTCTGGATCCTCCTAACATTGTACATTATGTAGCGGTCTAAAATTTGAGTTCTAGTATTCCTTGACTTCAACAAGAAAACATGTCAATTATGTCATATTGATCTAAACAGTTTTTCCTTTATTTTTAACTAAACCGTAGCATGGATAAAAACTGGCGTAAACTTAAGTTGAAGGAAAAATGAGAACATAAAAATAAATACCGGATCGATCATGATAACGGTCATTGACGTCATTCAGTGATTCACGTCAATCTTAAAATTGTGTATTCAGTCATTTCAGAGCTGCTAGGTCCTGATAAATAATATCTCTCACTTTAGGAAATCAACTTCTTTCAAGTGTGCCGTCTTCTCCCGACTTCAGTTCAAACGATATGTCTAATTCACGTGCCTTTGTTTATGTCTCGTTTTCGCTCTGACCACGTGCGTAGTGACGTATAATATGATAACGTCACGTACTTAGGCGCCCCTGGTGGCGTGATCGTTTGCTGTTTTACTGGAGAAAAAGGCCACTTGGAACACATGAATAGATTTAATCTAAAATACAGACTACAGATATACATATATGTGGTAGTATCATTTATGTTTAAAGATTTACAAAATGATGGTTAATTAAAAATATGAACGAATGACTAACAAGATTGGCCCAACATGACTACACAATTCTAAAAATTGATAAATCTACCCAAAATGTGATAAATCTGATATGGTATTGTTTGTCACAAACAGAAATTGAAACAGAAATAAAGAAATTAATAACTTCATTTAAATAGGTCTACAACGTCACACTTGAGTCCTAAATGACATTTAGGATAACGGACAAGAATTATAATTCTTCGACACAGAGTCCCTTGCTACACGTTTTACCCAGCTTCTTTTATTTTTACAAGGTTTTATTTTTACCATTAAAAAATATTAGTGATCTAGACATTTACCTGACTAATCAAATATCTTTGCTTGTATGATCTCTTTCAGCATCGGGTGATGGGTGATCAGATAAGATTAAATAATGTAAATTATTTAAATTCAGTACTTTAATGTTTAGTACTGTTTATTAGTTAGTGTAATTAGCTGTTTTTGATAATATTTATTATAATATTTAACATGCATGTTTAGTAATCGTTTAATCTAGATGTGATGCTAGTCATTACAGTAATGGATATTATTATTGTAACTTTATTGTTATTGAAGTATTTTGGATGGAAATGTTGTAAAGTTTGTTGATATTTTGAATATATATATATTTTTTTAACTCTTGACTATTTCTGCGATAATGCAGGTACATTCCATCAGTTTCCATGCCATGGCAGGCAGGATGGATTTTTGAAAATCTAAATAAATGGTTCAGACACTGTCCAGAAAATTGCCTAAAAGGAAAAAAAATATTAATTTAGTTAAATTGTTTATCGACGAAGTTTGCTCGTGTAAATATCCTTCAGATAGTTTATGGTATAAAGATATCTATGTTGATATGGCCATTTTGAGACTTAAGTGCAATATTGTAATTTTAAGTACAAATTTATCATAATTTCATACAATATGCCCCTTTATTTTTTTAAGTTCAGCTACATATATTTATTAATGTCAAGTCATGAAGCATCCAAAAACTCGTGTTTAAACTTTGTGTGTTTTGCGATGATGAAGTTGCCAGCATTTCTAATAATTATGATAGCATAGCCTTTCTTCTTAATTTTGCGTTGAACCTTATTTTCAGTTAAATTAATTTGTATACTTTTTTTACACGCTCTAGTATCTTTTATTTTCGATAACTTCAGTTTGTACATTGAATGAGTGCTATCTTCTTTTGTAGCCAAATCTTATAATTGTTTGCATGATGTGACAATTCTAATTTTTCATCAATAATTTCTTATCGGATGCATCAATCAAATGCTAAATGCCAATAACTACTGTCTTGATAGTCGAAAGTATGCGCTGACAAAAAGAAGAAAAAATAATAATTTGCAAACTGACATTTATTAGAAAGAAATCCATTCGTAAGATAAAACATCACTTCGTGTGATATGAATATGCAATAGCAGTCAAGAAATCTCAATTTACTGATATAATTTACCGCGTTTATTGATTTAATAAAATATATATTTGCCATTGCACAGCAGACTACAAATGTCATGAATTTCTTAACGAAAAACCTAATTGGCCTCTATTTCTTAGCTGTATCATTCATTCGATTGGGTGCTCCATCCAATGTAAAAACATTTGACTAAAGTAATGTCATTAGTCTAAGGAAATGGGGCGTAAGCTTTATTTGATTCGTTATGCATTTATTTATGTATTTTTTTTGCAGGAGAAAGTGGCTCAAACCTCCTGTATGTTGGCCTGCAAACACATTGCACAAGCGATGATGGACTTTCTTCTCAATAACGAAGTGAAATCCTTGTCAAATGGAGCTCTGCAGCAGCTCAATTTGGATCTACTGCAATGTGAACGTGAGTCACAATTGACCGATAGTATGATCATGTGTTTATTATGAAGACATAGTCATAATAGGCAGGGGAATGGAGCAGGGAGGACTGTTGCCTACCTCCCAATAGGTTGAAATTCGGACAAGATGCACATTTGTTATAATGTATATGAATAGTATTGAATACAGTTGAAAAATTATAGGACTTCCATGAATTTTAAAAAGGGGGCCATCACACTTGCAGGATCTTTTATTTATTCTTTTTTTTTTATGGACCATAATATATACTCAAAATTTAGACAAAAACCCCATTTTCCCCCTAATATTTCTGAACCCCCTGCGCCTACATGTATATATCAAATGTGCCTTTAATTTTGATAATGGTATGATGCATCCATTTATCATGAATAGCTTCGGTCACTGTAATACATTAATGCTACAGTAACAGCCAAGTGGCCCAGTAGTAAAGGTGCGGGTCATTGCATCAGACAGTGGTAGGTTCAATTCCTCGTCTTCACACTTAACTATGTATGCAACATCTCAGCTAGTAGGAAATTACAAGATTCTGTTTTTCCTTGTTTTGCAGAATTTTCCGCCTCCGAACCAGTGCCTGGTATTAATGACGGGACTCTCCAAATGGCATTTTTGGATCTCAGACAGGTTGGTGATTTGTTTCGTTATTTTTGAGTGAACCCATGGAAAGAGAATAATGTATCCAGCATGAGCACTTGGATTCATTTGTCCAGGCAGTACATAAGAGTACTGATATATCTATAAATTCGAGCGCTCGTGGTATCCAGAATCATTTATCTACATGGTGGTGATTTTCCCATGGCATGTACTCTTGAAAATTTTGTTAGAGTTGTTATAGATATTTTTTGCTGAAGCATTTTAAATTCTATTTTATCTTATTTGTTTATTTTGTTTTTTGTTTCACAGTTACTCGATCTCTTCTTGTCTTGGGATTGGTCAACATATCTTGCAGATTTCGGCAAAGACACCAGCAAGTATTTGAGAGTCAATCCAGCAAGTTGCATCACACTACTAGAAAAGTAAGACCTTTTAATTTTTTGTTTAACGGCAAGAAACGTTGATTCTTTATGCTGGCAGGTAATGAAAGAATACTTAAATTAATATGGCAAGTGTTCGGTGCAGCATTGTAAAATCTAGTTACAACATGGCATCTTGCTCTTTGAAAAGTCTTGTAATGCGTACATAACGCACAAGTCTGTAGCGGGGTGGATCTAGGAATTTGTGAAAAGGGGTGCAATGACAGCGAGCACCAAAGGCTTTGTAGGTTCGAAATGGGGAGAAAAGGTTCCACAAGAGGTCTCTAACACCGTTGAAGATATGTATTGTTTGGATGTAACAATTAGGTGGTGATGTCATCTTATTGTCTTTTCATGTGGACTCTGTTACTTTTTCTCCCCATTCATTTTGGCGATCAAAAAGGAGGGGCTGTTTGCCCTTATTCCCACCTTCGAATCCAAAGGTTGTCTGAATCGCATCTTGGTGCAGTTTCTTGGAAGAATCATGGCTGAGTTTAATAAATGAGTTGATGTGAAGTGTCTTGTTGCAGTTATTAGTACTTAAGTAATTAAAGCTTCAAATTTCTTTCCACAGGCTTAAAGATGCAGACAAGAAGAAAAACAACCTTTTAACATCATTCAAGAGAAACGAGAGAGATAAGAAAAAATTAATGGACACGGTTTTGAAACAGCTGCGACAGCTGGCGAACGGTCATATTCACCCTTAATTTTTTTTTTGCAAATTGGTGTAAATTTGCATTTTTGTGATATTACTCATTAGCTTCAAGCTTTTTTGCTTATCGTCCAAAGACATATTGTCAATTCCTTTTGTTATGGCCAGTTATGTGTCTTAATTTGTTCTCGTCTTTTATACGTTCAATGTTAATCTAGTCCCGACAACTATAATCTACACCCAACAACTCTTCGCACTCAACATTTGGGACTCATAATAAATTATATAATATAATGAATACATAATAAATTAACTATCCTTCAAGCGTGTTTGTTTTGCAGGATATAATAGTTAAGCGAATGGCAAGTTCGCCATCTCATACACTTCGCAAGTCATTTGGACTTCAATTGAATATTTATAGAACTGAGGGACTGCTTTGAACATTTGTGAATCAAGCACAAAGTAGTGATAATGGTCTGTCATAGGTTTATTAGGTTCTGTAGTTTTTTATTTTGATATTACTTCATGCGTTTAATTGTACTTAAACAGAAATACAAATTTTTCTGTCTTACTTCCACAAAAGTTGTAGAGATTCGCAATTGTTAGTGTAAACTCAGCATTTTTTACAAAAATTTCGGTATTAATTGGGTACTATTACTCCAAGTAAGAGATCATCATTTAATTGTAACAAAGGGTACATGCATTTCTGTAATAATCTAGTCACTTTCTGTCTGAAACGTCTGTGCAATTTGGTTTTCTTTTCCATTTTTAGTTAAAGGTATTCTTTCGCGCTCTGGGGGAAGTGCACATTTGTCTCTATTCTATGAAGTGAGCTCTTCAACGTCTAAAAGATAATTATAGAAAGAATGCAGTAAAGAGAAATTGAATAATAAGATTAGACAGATTAAATCACATTGCAACCAAATGGAAGAAGCTTTATTTGTATGTGTGGTTTATATGCGAGTGCTGTGATATCATAATGGGATGGAACGTCAAGTTTGCAGTTTTCTCTGTCCGGTTGACAATGTAAAAAGATGCTTGTTTTTCAGTTCCGATATATATTATATAGGCCTAGAATGAGAATGTGACGCATGTAATAACAGTAAACTGCTGCATAAATGTAGTCGTTCAGAACAGGATTTGAAATTTTTGTGTAAATATGAATAGGAAGTAATTAATGTTAATTAGAAGATAAAAAATGGTGAAATGTCTCTGATTAATATGTAAGTTTCAAAACAACTGGCTGATCTAGTAAAATGGGATTTGTTTGGAAAAAAAATTCTTTTTTCACTCGCAAAATTCTTTTTAATGAAAGACTCAAATTATCTAGGTATAACAAGTCTAGTTTTGTTAAAATTATTGTAAAATTTTGTGGAAATGTTTTCTGAAAAAATGAAAGGCCAGATTTGTTTTCGTGTGATTGCATTTTCTTTCTTCTTTTTCTTTTTTTTTGCAATGTTTCTGATAGACATTATTTATTACATTTTATTGTGTTAATATTTCACATCAATGTAATAGGAACAAACATACCCTGCTTATGACATTACAAAATGTGTGTCAGAAATATTGTTAAAAAACTTTTCTTTATTATGAATTCATAAGTTGCATTTGAAGCTGATGACTTTGTATGTAAATGATGTATGATATATAAGGTTATTGTATATAAGGTGTAGTCAACTGGTTTTATCTCTTTATACAATGTACTGCATGTAATGTAATATAAGTTGTGCCTGTAAAAAGTACTATTGAAGTGATGATATGATAATTAAGTGATAGATAATTAAGTCTGTGTATCTATTAGTCTATTTATGAGTTTATGAAATGAATGTATTTAAATTCATTATGTGATATTCATAGCAATCATATGATAAGTCCATTGCATATCTCAAGTATTTTGCGCTAAGAACATAAATGTGCCACTTTGATGGCATAATTTTCATGCAAGTCTGTATCAGAATTTAAGTGCTTAAAGTAAATAAAACATGTTAAATAAAACTGAATGCTATTTATTTTTTTATTGGGTAATATAATTTTTTTACGGAGTTTTACATTGTCTAATTCGAACTTGTAATCTTATAACTTATAGCATTTAACCTTATAACAACTTAAGGAGAAAATTTGTATAAGAATTTATCAATTTGATAAAAAAGAATGCTTTAAAAATAAACACACAAAAAAGTGACATATTAATTGGTAGAAAGAAAGGTAAGTTTGTAGGTCCTACTTGTCTTTTGTTTTTATTTTTACACAAGATTCTTCAGTAAGAGAATTAAATGCCTGACAGGTGGCGCATGAATTTTTTTTCTTGGATAGCGCCCTCTGTCGGTTAGTTTTTTACGCATGCGCCAATCTGTTGGCATTTCCGCTCCATTGCCAAGGAAGCTTTGCAGCACTTCCCGGCCAAAATGTACAAGAAGGAGAAATCTCTAGTCCTAAAAGGCAGCACGTCTGCTTTGGCAAACAATTTGAGTGTTTTGGTGAACTTAGAAAAGTCTATGATCAATTATGCAGTTGTGCATAAGTCCGTAGTGAATGTTGTTAGCATGAGTATGGATGGATCAACTGTGAATCATCGCCAAGTAGCTTGCAAAGAACCCTCAGCTGCCAGTGCAACAAGTATGATCCTACAGGTAAATATTTGACAGCTGTCACTAGTGTCAAGTTTATACCCATATTTGGCGTTAATGAAATAGAAAATATATCAAAATTAATTTTTTTAGATTCTATTAAACTAAGGATAATATTGATTAGCAAAGCAGGGCTGCCAGGGGTTAGGGGGCCGCAGCCTCCAAGAAAAAGGCAAGATAAACAATGATAAACTGCATTGGAAAGGGAAACTGCTGTTGTGTTTGTGATGTCATTCATTGAATTCAAACATATGATGTCATATGCATAGCAAAAAGGCTCGTTAAATATGATAATAAATTTAGGTCCGCCATACTGCACTTCCTTTTTTCGAATTTTTAAACTCATACCACAAGAGTATATAAAGACTTGTACAATTAACAATATTAGTAACTAAAATCAAAGAAAGTACCAAAACCAGGATGACCCAAAAAAAACTGCATAATTTGAATGGTAAAAGCAATAATTCATGCTTAATTTCAGGCAAGGCTTGTTCCTATGGAAGGGAGGATTATCCTGGTTTTTGCATCTCAAAAGGGGATTCAGGTATGGTCAACCAGCTGACATTTGTGGAATTATGAGTTTTAAATAGGAATTCTTACAAAACTACTGTACCTGTGATTACCTAACTGTACTACCTGGGATTAAATGAATCTAGTTGTATTATTGTTATCAGACTATATCAGCTTCTCCATTGTTTCTCATACTATGATTATCGTCACTGTTAGATGTATGAAGCAGATGGGTCCATTATGCTGTACTGGTACGCTTTGGGAGATCTGGTTGCGCCAGATGGTAACTACATTGCCACAAATCGTGCATACCAAAATTAAGTGTGATTATTTCATATTTCGTTTCATTTCGCTTAATCAACCATTATGTAATTTCAGCTGATGCTTGCTTTGGTCGGGGTATCTGCGGTGTGCAAAATGACACAATTTGTATCGGGACGCACTCCGGAGAAATTCACGTCTTTCACATTCCTACAAAAGGAACAAACATAACCATGTCTGAAACATTGAAAGGTAAAATTGTCAATGCAAGACTTCAAAATGTAAATGCTTATTTATTCCTATCTGAAGTTCTGACTTTTTGTTTGTGCCTTTTTTTTAGTCCAAACTTACTCTGATATTCTGTGTGCATTTATTCACAGGACATAGAAAAGCAATTTGTGATTTGGAATCATCTGAAAATCGCATGGTCAGTAGCGATGATTCTGGGACTGTGATTTTGTGGAAACTAGTAGGAGAGTCATTCCAGCAAGTGCTGAGTCTCACGGGTTCTGGGTAGGTACTTTAATCCTCTTAACAAAGTGCTTATAAATTGTACGCAGTGCTGATCGAATACTGAGTTGATATATCATTTTTTGCACAATAAGCTCCTCTTATCTCAGATGCTTAGTGAAGTATGGTGATTGTGGTGAATACAGTTGCCAAGTTTTTTTTTAAGTTTAATAATAACTTTATTATCAGACCATATTTACAAAAGTATACACAAAAAGTAGAATGAAACAATAAATACAACATATTTCAGTATACAAGCATGTTGATTACTTTTGAAACAGTCATAATTTTTTCTCTTGCATTGTAGTGATTGTACATCACCGGGATAATCTCGTTGCAATATGAAATTATTTGAGAAAGTGTGATATAATGCAAGTTTGCATATTTCAGAGCTCCATGCACCTCTGTTGCTCTGTGGAATGATGCCATCGTGGCTGGTTACTGCACTGGTCATCTCAGAATATTTTCTGCAAGTTCTGGGACACTTTCTGCTGAAGCCACTGCTCATGCTCGCTGCATAACTGCTGTGAATGTGTCTAAAAATGGACAGGTAAATAAAGTTTCATGTACTTTCAAACAGCTACCCAAGACTGTAGGAGAAACCTATTAATACATCTTCATAGCACATTTCAACTAAGTTATCATTCATCTCTAGTGATCAAAAATAACTCGAGCAATGAAAATTTAAGCAAAGTACATCTGACAGCTTCATCTGTTTTTTTCTCTCCAGGTAATATCAGTAGGTGAAGATTCTTGGGTGAGAATGTGGAAACTGAAGTCAGGCGAACTGCCAAGTGTAAGTGTCTTTATAATTTCCTTTAAAAAAGCTTTTAATTTATTAACGTAAAACTACGACAATGGACATTTGTAGCACTGCATTATGAAATTGGGTATTCATTAATTCATATCAATGATAAAAATGCCTTGCATAGAACTTTGCTATATTTTGGATTCGTCTTTATTTTCAGATTGAACATGCTTGGTCAGAGTCTGTTACAGATGTGCAATTACAAGGAGGGATGTTCATTGATGACAGCGCTAAAGCATTCGTCTTGACGGGATATGATAGCAACTCACTGCATTTCTACTCTATGGCATAATTTTAAAGTAATGTGATACATGTATTTACCGTGATAATTCTGTTTACATTCCAATGTCACATAGTGATTGAATTTGTTATTTATATATTCCATAATTATATTTCACATTCCTTTGTCAAATTGTGAAACACTTGTTAGACATACTATTGAAGTTATTAGTATGTCATTCAAATTTCGATAAGTTTTGATGCCTGCTCATTTGATCTTGATAATATTTTATAACCTTACACTACTCATTGCCTGACTTTTCTAAATGTATATCTGCCTGTACTAATTGGACTTTCATTATATCGAATCCGTCCTTTTCTTATACGAATCTCTAGGTAGCAATATTAACTATTAATAACAGGGTCAAAAAGAATCTTTGCACAATCAATATTTCTAAGTAACAATTATAGTATTGATACATGTTAAGAGAAACGCACACGGTGTACAAGTACAGTTTTTGCCCTCAAGTTGAGTACCGTAATTACTGTTGTTAGTAAAAGGTTTTGCAATGATGTTGTTATTTACAGTTAATTAATCACACATTTAATGCTGTAAATGGTTTTGTTGCACAAGTTCTAGCTTGAAGTACTTACATTTTTCTGATATAATTTATGAATTACATTCAAAGGCCGTCCATCGCTTCAATTATGTCACAAACTTACTGAGATATCTAGTTACAAAACTGGGTATATGCATGTTGTTACTGCTAATATTAGATGTTATGAGGGGCCAATCTCAAGGTCAAGTAAGGTTCATATTTCGATCACTGTTAAATTTTGTAATATGTACAAAACATACACTGCGTATATATGATGTGAATCTTTAAATGTGTGACAAATACTTTAATGTTAGAAGCTGTCAGATGACCTGATCTTCGAAGAATGATCTGGAATCAAGGCGAACAACGTATGCTCCTTGCTGGAATTAGAGAAATCTGTATTGATCAGAAAACATTCAATTGTTTTATTCTAATTTTGTTTATCATAAATTTGATGCAGTGTCTTCAATAATATTCTATCTCATTTGCTGTGTGGTATGAAAATTGCATTTTGAAATTAAATATATATTTATGCCACAATTGCTATTCCATTTTATTGATGTTAATGACTTTAATTATTTTGTTTTATATTTATGTGATATATACACGTGTACAAAGGTGTGAGGTACATAATTGTCGCAGACCAATGTTATGTTAAATTTTCTGTGGTTTGCCAGTGTGCTTGATCAGAATGTTAATCAGTGTTTTTTTTGCACATTTTCTGCTTAATTTGTATCAGCTGAGCACAGCAGCACAGGTTTAAATTACTGATATCTAACAACTTCAGCTGATGAAAATGCAGCATCCTTGTATTATTTATAATTCTGCTTAGAAAGGAATGATTTTGCAATACCCAAATCAGCGTTCGGTAATTTAGGCCTGTGGCTAAAGTAATAATTTTATGTGAAAAAGGCAATTTAGCTGGACATTGTGTAATGGTATAACAATAAAACTAAAAATTAAAAAAAAGATCTGCGATTTAATTTGATTTATTTGGCACTAAAAAAAAAAAAGTGTAATCGTACGTAGTAGGCCTACCACAATAGCACAATGTTAATTAAATAACTTTGCAGTGGCCTGTGAGCCTCAAAATTGTATCTAGGGCTAGAGTGCCAGTATACAGATGGTCTTTGATTGGAATTTTCGCTGGGCCGTTTGCCACCTGGTGTCAATGTCAGACTAATTTGCTCTAGCGGATAACACCTGAACTAACCAAAATGGCAGTTCCAGCAAGCACTAGAGGAATTCTGGAGAAATCACAATTGCTCTCCAAATTCCAGGGATGTCTCGTTGGTGCACTAGCTGGGGATTGTATAGGAGCAATTTTCGAGTTTGAAGATAACCCTCAACCTCAAAAACTCCAAAGCTGTATTGATAGAATATGTAAGTAATGTACCGTTGTGTCTCTAGTGACTGGTAATATCGCTCATTTCCCTGTGACAGTTGCTAAATAAGCAGACTAATTTTCTGACAACATAGCAATGTTGTTGGAATGAATTTAATTCAGGTAAAAAAAACTAGTAAATGCTAGTTTATGTGCCATCAAATGATAAATCAATTAATAAATAAAAATAAAAATATTATGATACAAAAATCATAAAATGATATATTTGAGTCTTTGACTGGTTGGAATGGAAAATAATTCCAGCCATCGTTGTCGCTTAAAATCATTCTTCTTCTATTTTGGTCTGATTTCAGCAAGCGGTAAGGTCAAAATGTATGAATTCACAGATGACACAGCAATGGCACGATCTGTCGCCAAGTCCTTAATAGAGAATAAGGCAGTGAATATTTCAGACTTGGCAAAAAGGTTAGTTTTCCGATTATAATTTTTTTATTTGAAAAGAAAAAAGTCTAATAAATTAATGCAACTGCGACATCTGTATTCCACATTAAGTGAGCTGCGATTACTTCAATATCATGTTTATTAATGTTTTATTTCACTTCGCAGGTTCACTGAAGAATTCTTTAAAGAACCTAGGAGAGGATATGGAGCGAGTATTGGGACAGTGTTCTCTGCTTTGAGAGATTCAAATTACTCTGATCCGCACGGCCCAGCTCAGTTGCAGTTTGATGGAAGGGGGTCCTATGGAAATGGTGGTGCCATGAGAATTTCACCGCTTGCGCTTTTTGCTTACAAACAAACAACAGAAGCTATGCAGGTGCTTATGATATAATCCCATCTATATTTTTGCAACAAATTTTTACAATATATTTTAAAGACGTAAAACCAGATTTCTTCGTTCAAAATTTTGGACTGACAGATCTAATATTTACGGTATGCTTTTGGTTTATGGAGAGATTCTAAATATCTGTATAATTTCCATCCACTATTATTGAAATGTTCTCTAATGGACCATGATGAAATATCAAATTCAAATTTAAAACTTTTATTGACACATTAGAGAAAAGTTACAGATATTTTGTCAATCCTTATATGAACATCAACAAAACGAAACGACCCGCAGCAATTACGATTTAAGTGTAATAAATTGGACTTTCACTTGATATTTTTTATTTTGTTCTACAGAAAGAAGTAGAAGACATCACAAAAATAACGCACACTAATCGAGATGCCATTCTAGGTGCTCAATTGCAATGTGCTGCGGTTCACTATGCTTTACACAAAGAGCCGCCACTAGTCTCTTCTGAATTTATAGAGCACCTGGTGTCAGTTATGCGAAAGTTGGAAGGCGAAGATGTTCATAAATCAGAAGAACCAGATGGGAAAAGAATCAAACAGTGAGTGTATTATACTGACTACGGAAAATCAGGATATCCATTATTATATTATACTGTCTAAAAATCAGGATATCTGTTATTTTAAAGGATGCCCCTCTTGAAAGATAAAAAATCTGCAATTGAATATAACAATGAGGGGATTGAATTATTTTTACATATCAAGGGCCTAAAAGGCCATAAATAGAAAAATTTCCCATTAAGTCAGTGTGCTAATAGCTTCAAATAGTTGTGCGTCAAGACTTCTTTTTTTTTTCAATGGAAAGAAAGGGATTGTTTCCCATGTCATATTTGTATGTATCATTAAAGGAAAAAGCAAAACACAAAAAAAAAAGTGTCACTGCACCATTTTGGCAATTTGGGTCTTGTTATTTCTCATTTAAATATCAGAAGGAAAATTATTATACTCTTTGTATTCCTATGATGCTGTCATACTTAGTAACTTAGTAACTGATATTGTAAAAATGTTTTGCTCCTATTTCTAAGTCATAAAGTCATAAACGTTACCCTTTGATGTTTTTTGTGGAACACAATTTGTTCACAAATATGCAATTTGTTGAATTATTTTACAGAATATTATGAAATTATTTTATAAAAACTTATAACCTTGTAATTTTTGTGTTTCAGTGATGGAACTAAATCAGAAGAGAAGCTTTCATACACAGCAAAGCTAAAGAAAATTAAGGAGTTTCTTGCAGAAGATGATGTTGATGATGAGGAAGCTGTTGAAATTCTTGGTAATATTAAACTTAAACACTTACAACTGGTTCCAGAATCATTTTTGCACAACTGACACTTTTGGCTTCATATTTTGAAAGGTGTATCAATCAGTAGGGCTTGCATTTTTTTTTTGGTTGAATTTTATATCATTGAATGTTTGAATATTCCAAATTAAATTTTTTAATGAATTTGCTTGTTAATGGTACTTTTGAGAAACCTTAGTTGTTTCTGCGGCTTGTGAAAATGTTGACACGAGAACCATGTATTGACACTTTCAGATATTCTCAAAAATTTGTCTGCAAAGTCCTAATTTAGTTGTTTTATTTGTATCCTGACTGTGGAAATGAAAGTTTCGATGATTTATTTTTGCTTACAGGAAATGATGTCACTGCACTGGGGTCTGTGACCACAGCAGTTTATAGCTTTTTAACAGCGCAAAAGCCATTAGAACACATTCCCAGAAATAGCGTAAGTTGCCCATTTTATTTTCCTGGAGCATACAATTTTGTGATGCAAAATAAATGTTTTTATGACAGACATTAACAGTGAACAAAAATATTTTGCTAATGGAAAGTGGTACTAATAGTTGCCTTGTTATTGTTGTTTTGCAGGATGATAATGCATTTACAAGAACAATTGTTCATGCAATATCACTAGGTGGAGACACTGATACAATAGCCACAATGGCCGGTGCGATGGCTGGTGCCCTCTATGGTTTAGGAAGCTTACCAAAAAGTTGGCAAAATGTGTGTGAAGGGCTCCAAGACTATATGCAATATGCGAAAGACTTTGCGGACATTGTGCATCCATAGATATGCACTGCATTTATTAACTGTATATAATGAAAATTCATGGAAAAAGTGCAGTATAGCGGACCCAAATTTATTACCTTATTAAACGAGCTTACTAGCCAAGCATATGACGTCAAATCCTTGAATTCAACATATGACGTCACAAACAAACGACGGCGGATTTCATTTTCGAGCCAATACATTTTTTTTTTTTTTATTTCTCTCGGGGGCTTCTGCCCCCAAACCCCCCGCTATGATACTTAAATATTATTGTTATTGTGTGCTAGCACAAAATATGGACAAAAATAGTGATATTTTTTACTATTTCATGGGCATAAATTTGGGTCCGCTATACTGCACTAAATTTGGGTCCGCTATACTGCACTAAACCCAATTTATGTAATATATTTTTGATTTTATTAAAAAGAATTCTCTATAACATTGTTTTGAATATTTATTGAACATTTAGGCTGATTTAATTATTTTACAATGAATGGGAACATGATATGCTAAGAATTGTAACTTAATTGTCTCATCCAAGAAAAAACTAGACCCTGAAATCATGGTTGTTGTGTTTGTACATTTGCTGAATTGGCTTCTTTGGCTTGATATGCCTATCTTACAACTGCATATTTTAGACAAGAATGACAGAAGAATATTAAAGACAAGCTGCTATTTTTGTTTGGGATTGTTTCATAATCATCACAACATTTAAAGTTGAGATTTGAGAACAAACGCATTTATTATGTTAGACTTCTATGAGTAGTAATTGGATGATTGCTAAGTTGGTCCCCTCCTTCAGCACAAGTGCATAAAAGCTTATATAAAGCCCTCTGCTTTTAAGAAACTTCAATAATTAATAATATAAGGTTATCTGGTTTTACACACCAGCTGGTGTGAGGCTATTTTTTTAGCCCTGAAATTATTTGTTTCAGGACAATACAGGTGGCAGCACCGTACGGTGAAGAAAACGGGCGCGCCTTCTGTCGAAATATATGTTGCGAATTTTTCTGTCGCATGTGATATTTATGCGTCAGAAATTTATTTTTTACAGCGAATAAATTTGAAGATGCATTTTTAACAATGCTAGATATTTTTAACTCAATTACTGAATAAATTATAAGACTAGATAACTTTTTTAATAAAGAAAAATATTAGAGGTTGAAATTAATGCGACACCATTGGACCAAAACGTTTTCGGAAGACAAACCTTCAGAAGTTGTGTTTTGTGGCCAAGAAAAGTTGAAAATGTTGGTGTATTGACTGTTTTTATACGTTTTAACGTTCACTGAATCATTGGTAAGTGTTTCTATAGTTAAATTTTAATTTGCTGTTAGTTTTAAGTTGATTGCTAGAAAGTCTGAGATGTGTCCGATTCTCGGAATTTTGGATGGTTTCACTTGGTTGTACAGTATTGTTATTATGAACTTTGAACTGAGTTATCTGGAAGCTACTGGATCTGTAAGCAGGTCAGTACCTATATGTTTGTTACAGTAAATGTAGCATGTTTGCTTTATTTTCTACTTGGCGTTAGTCTCGTCTTAATTACTACATTGTTATTAACAATGACAATGAACATTAAACTTCCTTTTCCTGAAATAACAATGTTGCCAAAATTCACCAGATTGGCTGATTAGCAGGTGATAACAGTAATTCAACATCACAGTAATACAACGGAGCACTCGATAACTAATGGCAAATGTTTCATGCATTTTTATTTTTGCCACACAATTATATATGTACATACTGTAAGGCACTGAAACGCTACGTTTGCAACCAATCAGGAAATATTATTTGAATACTTTGCAGCTGTTCATATCGTCAGACCCATATCGGCCTAAGGGACACGAGTGGTTCGTCGATATGGCTGATAATTGGCTCAGGATACGTGTCACCAAAGTTGTCGATCCTGGTAACTTTGTCGGACAAATTGGAACAGGTATAGCATACGTGTTATTGTTAATTCTGAGATTTCCTTACATATGATATTAAGAAAAGGTAGATCAGTGATTTAGAAACATTCGTTATTTATAATTTTTATTCTCTGTAGATGAGACATTCTCTCACCATGACATGCTGGAAGAATCAATATCTAAATATTGTGAACAAGTAAGCGACCATCTGATAGATGTTGAAGACCTTGAGGCGTTGGAGTCAAGATTAGTTCTTGTCAAGAGTTTGCAGCATTTGAAATGGGTGCGCGGAATACAGATTAACACGGACAGGTTTGTTGTTGCGTTGTCATCATTGTATTTTTCTTTGTCCATAGGGCTGGCCAGTTCTCGTGTGACCTTGTACCCGGAAGTGCTACAAGTTCAAGTTCAATCGTTTATTCACCATATATATACAAACAGAGAAAATGGATATTGTCATTCTTTTAGAAATATGTGTAGATATGTATAAATATATATATGCTTGGTAGTCTCACAAGGCATCATTGAAGTGCCGCTCACGCAAGACTACCATAGAAGTTAAAACAACAATTAGATTAGAATAGCTCATAAGAAAAAAGAAAAGAACATCATACGGAGAACTGGATATTGCATATTACAAAGTGCTCCTATTCACCTGCAGAGACTGAATTCATATAATACTTTAATTTGATAATTATCACTCGCATGATGACTAGATAGATATGGACAATAAAAAATTAAGAAAAATAATTACTAATTTTTTTTAATAAGGATTACGTTTGATATACTGGTACCATTTACAGCCATTAATTGATATAAAAAGAAAGGAAGAAGTCAGAATAATTGTGTAAATTAAGAATTTCTTCCACAAATATAACATAAAACATGACGTCACTAATGCGCAACACTAGATGGCGCCATCAACAATTGGGCTGTAGTGACGTCATGTATTGTTATTTCCGGGTAAAAAATCACACGAGAACTGACCAGACCTATTTGTTTTAACTGACTCTAAAAAAGGATTTTGTGACTGTCAAGATGCTAAGTTCTAACTCCTTGCTTCTACAATAAGTTCAATGTACTGCATGCCATAATACTAAAACTTCTTAAGTAAGTTAAACGTTTGAGCATGTTGAGGAAGACTTATGAATAATCAAAATATTTAAGTTCTTGTTACACCAAAAATTACTTTCGTAGGTGATAAAAATTGTATATTTAAAGGGGAACTAAAGGAAATAACGCTGGGGGCCGCCATTATTGCACACGGCACCAAGGCTAGTGATGTCACTTATGTCCTGATCCTGATCCGTTTCACTGTTCATTGCAATTTTAATGATAAGAACAGATAGCACAACATACAAGGTGTTAATTGTAATTTGGAATACATCTTATTGGCATTGATTGCAATGAGCAATTTGTAAATATGAATATGTATATATGCTTCCTGCATGGGCAAATAACCCTGCTTCTATATTATCTGAAGCCTCTATCTACTAGTATCCGTATTTGACATTTTATTTTTTATGATTTTATCAATTTATGATTACTAATAGCAATCTGTCTTGATTGAAATGAGGGCCATTTTAGCATTAATGGATGGATATATTTTACCTACAGAGGGTAAAAAAAAAAGATGATTAGATTATGGATATGAATGTCTAATTCATGTAATCCAGTTTAATAAATTTAAAAGGCAAAAAAAGAAACAAACTATTAAAATATTATTTTGAGTATCACGCAACACTGAGAGACGGTTAACATACTATGGAAATGGCATCATCACACATTGTTGAGTATTGTGATGTCATCACTTGGTTTGTTTACATATTGGATTTTTAATGGCATAAAAAATTAAATACTAGGTGAAGTTCATTTATTTTATAGAGAGATAGTGAACCCAGCAAGGCTGGTAGGTAATCAGTATTAAGAAAAACAATGAAGTAAATGCAAACTATTGTGACCACTGTCATATTGAGTGACAATCTAGCTTTAATATATCCTTTTCCCGGGGATGTAGCCAGGGGGATATGGAGTCAGAACACCCCTCCCCCTCCCCCACAAGGCCTGTGAAAATATAGGCAAAAATATCTGTGGCACCTAGGAGGATGGTTTTTTAAGAGCATTTATTAATTACCATTTGAATTGTGTTTCAATTGTATGATACGTTAGATACATTTAAAGCTCATAGGAGGGGGGGGGGGAGCTATGCTAAAATTTGGGTAGGCCTGGTTAGTTTATAAATAGATATCACGGTGATTATCACCTTCATACCAGTGTATATAAAAAAATATAAAACTTTTTATTTATACACATGTTGAAGTCCAACTGCTCTAAATTACTCAATATTCATCTAGTACTATAGTCTAGACTAAAAAGGCCTTCTCAGTTATCCGACTGTTCAGTAGTTGTATGCTGGCCAATTGATACCCCACTGAAATTACTGTTCCTCTGATAATGCATTGTCTCAAATTGTTCATTGCAATTTACTGGACACTCAGTAAGGACCGTGACATGCACTCAACTAAAGTGCAATTAAGGCAGTCTTGTCACCAGTTAGATTGCAATGCCGAGCCTCCAGAATACTTGGCTCTCATTGGCTAAGACCACTCTAGTGACTTCATGCTAAGACCTAGTACAAGAGTGACGTATTGCAAAACACCGGGAAAGTCGAAAATGGCGGCCTCCACAGTTCACAACATGGAGCTAATAAATGCAGGTTATTACATTACTAGTGCACATATACAAGTTATGGATAACTTGGATGCATTTCTATGGATCCAAGCTAACTTCTGAGAGGTGAAGCGCTGAAGGGGTTAGTTTCCCTTTAATCATAAGGAATTTTTTTTTTTACTTCCTATCAGTGATACTAACGAAGTTGATGTTATACATATTGACTACGGCACGTCAGAAATCGTCCCTCTTTCACACGTTGTGGCGATCGTTCCCGAGGAGTTCATGGAGGAAAGTTGGCCTCGACAAGGAGTCACGTGCGGATTGGCGGATGTGAAACCGGTTTGTGTCCATTTTATGTTTTATTAGTAGGTAGTGATTGTCCTTATGGATGTGGTAAGTCATTGGTCAGATCCTCAGACCTCTGATTTTTCTGGGTTTGATTCCCAGCGTTATCCTAGTTATGGTACAGTTTTTCTCCTTGGTGTGATTTGAATTGGATGGTTTTGTGTTTGCATCGAGCCAAGTAAAAGACTGGACCTCAATATGTCTCTTTACATCGCAACATTTTTTTATTCAAAATCATCTCCGAACAGTGTTTTAATGTTTGGAAGTTCATTTCAGCATTTCTTTTTTATTTCATTTGCCATATTTTTATATTTCAGATTGGCAGTAACTACATACAAAGAACAGTAAATTTATTCAAAAGTTTAGTTGAACGCACGATGCTAGATTGTGAAGTTGTATCCTCTCCGACAGACCACCCAGTGATGTTGAAGCTTTATGTAATGTAAGATTTCGTTAATATGACTCGTGTGAAATTGATATGGTGTTTTGCTGATCTGAATACCTCATATCACTCTGCGAAAGAATTGCAAAAAACATTATTAAAAATTATGCCTTATGCGAGGTTATTTTTTGGTGTATTTCTTTGTTCAGTAAATTAAGAAATTTGCTGCGAGGTTGTTATCAATAGGGCTGATCCATTTAGCAAGGGTGGACCAGAAAATCTTAGAAAAATTGTGGACGGGGTTGTCCAAAAGAGTTAAAGAGGAAGAGGGGGGTGGTTTGGCCAGTGTTTTCGTAATATCCTAATGTAGAAAAAGCGGGGGTGGGGTCTGTCAAAGAACAGATATCAGGGGTGAGGAGGGGGGGTCTAAAAATTTTCTGGTCACCCCCCCCCCCCCCTTTTTAAAAATAGAACAGCCCTAACTATAATCATGATAACTTGCCTAGTAAACGATGTTTCTTTTAAGATCAGCATGATTCTTAATTATTTGATGGCCTGATACATTGCACCTTTTGTACCTTCCAGGGAGGAGAGTGGAGAAGGGCGATATGTATCCGATATCCTGGTTAGTGAGGGTGTTGCCAGGGTAAGTTATGACAGAATTTTATTTATTTTAAAGAACTTCTATTGTACTTAATATAATCCTTACTTATTTAGTGAAACAGTACAAAATTCTCTAGTTGTGGTTCAGTATTATTTTTTCTAATTAGTTAATCATTATGATGTTATTAATGAATTTATAATGGCATAATTTCAGCCTACTGATGCTTCAGCATCTTATACAGCACCACAAGGTAGGTTAATTTTGATTTTGTCAATGTGACTTTGAGCAATGATCGCCAATTATGATAACACTATGCTAATGTATCCTACAAGACTCCGTATAATTTTCGTTTCTCGACACCGCCGGCCAAACTTTTGCAGTGCCGCTCAATTAATAAATCAACAATTGTCTGGGCAAATATGTGTATTGCATCTCAAAGTATCACATCACCTGTGTTAATTTATGGAAAAAAACACTTTCTGGGGATTTTTTTTTTTTTCCGACCGACCGTCTCATGAAAAACGGTCTGAGAAAGTTCCGAGAAACATAAGATCAAAAAACCGTGGCCTAATTATCAGATTTATTAGAAAATTTAATCATTAATGTTATTCAAGTTTCCAAGTTGATTTTGTAAGAAATTGCAAACTGATAGAATAGGTGTACCTTATTCCGTGATGGACCGAATTGCGTGATAACCCTTAACCCCAAATAAATATCTGGTGCCCAAGGCACATAAATAAACAAATAAATGACCGTGAAAAAAAAAAATATATTTAAGCTCTTGCGGATTAAGTTTTCACAGAATAAGGTACACTTACTCTAAGGAATATAACTATAAATGAGTTGTATTAACAGAAAAGAAGATGGTACCCCAATTTGATCTCAGCAAATTAGCTAGACGACTTTCTTCAAGTTCCACGTCCACATCCGTACCAGTCACTCCTATTTCTCCCGGAGGTATGTCGATGATCTTGCCTTTTTAATTTACTTTTAATTTCAGATAATCGGTAATGTGTGATTTAATCTTTTTATGGAGTTGTTACTTCCATCAATATTTGCAAATTTTTTGCCGTCTTCTATTTTTCAAGCTGTGCTGTAATGAATGCTACAATTTATTTTGGTATTTTATCTCTTTACTATATTTTAAATCAAGTCAACTACATTCTGGTAGTAAGTTAATTTTCTTGAAATGCTAGAAAATTTGGTCATGTATTAAAAATGTGGAAAAAGTACAGTATAGCAGACCCAAATTTATGACCTTATGTAGCTAGCCTTTTTGTCATGCCTATGCTGTCATATCCCTGAATTCAATAAATGACGTCACAAAAAACAACCGCTCTTTTCATTTTCAAGACAAGACATTGTTTTTTTTGTTTTTTTTTACCCCTGCTGTGCTACGTAAATATTATTCCTCTTCTGTGATAGAACAAATTTTGGCAAAAAAGTGATATTTTTTAATATTTAATGGACGCCAAATATGGGCATTCATTTGGGTCCGCTGTACTGCACTATACCCAAAAATGTAATCATTTCTTTCATCGCAGATGATTTGGAATTGAAAGAACTCAAGTCACGGCTAGGTGGAGGAGAGGCATACAATTATGGTGAGCTGATTAATTATTGTCAACTTTAATCTTTAATGAGCTGATTTATTATTGTCAACTTTAATCTTTAATGAGCTGATTTATTATTGTCAAGTTTAATTTTTAAGAACTTTCTGCAAAAAGATGCCAAATTCTGGTGAGAGTAAAAAAAAATTGAGCAAGTGCAACTTGAAATGAACGCCTCATGTATTGGATGATTTAGCATATTTTCTGGTAAATTAATACTATTTAAATAGCATTTATTAATCGCGATAGACATCGCATGAGACGTTAAATTGGAGGTGCTTTGTACTCTATGTCTATGCTGATGCAAGTAAAAGACCCCAGCCATAGGATAAATGTGTAAATTGGTGTGGACTCCAAGCCCTATCATCTCATCATTACATGTGCCTCTGGCAGCTGGTCATCTAAACTGATTGAGCTTTAGCCCCAGTAGCATTGAAACATTAGACATTGACATCTATAAATATAAATGTCGCTGTTTAAAACCACTTTGGTTTATTTGCCACATTGCAGAATCTTCTGATAAAACCATAGGACAGGAATATCGTCCTAATGTTCCCATCGACATGTTAGAAAACATTTCTAGTCAAATCAGTGCCTTGCACCAGGACATACAGCCACCCATCGAAGGTAAGTGAATTAATCCGTTTCGTTAAATATTATTAATGAAACTAGTTGAAGTGAAACATGATTCTAGTATTCATCGATGCCATTCTAAACGTCTTCATTTACATAATGCCATTACCTGTCATTAATAATGATTTGCTTGGATCTCTCGGAAACCCAGGAGGGCACTCGATAGCGATACCACTAATGCGTCTTAGAGTGTTCCTCCTGACCTTTCATACAACGAAAATAGAAATGTGTTATAGTTTCATGTTATAATTATGTACGAAGGAAAATAAGTTTGTCTTGCAGGCGATTGTAGTTGTTTTATTTTCCAATTGCTGCTATGTTCATATGCTTAGTCAAGACAAAATTTGTTCATTTATTCGTATTTTAAATAGTGCTTTTTTTTTTCTTCGTATATTTCAGTTGAGAAAGATCCGGAATTGGTAGAGGCATCAAAAAAACTCGAGAGATTATTCCAAAGTGATGAAAAACAAAATCGAAGGCAGACAGATAGGTACGTTTGTAATATAAATCAAAACAGCTGTAATGTTGATGATTAGGGAAGGTAAATAGGCAATAATTATTTCACCAAGCGTTGTCAGGACTTGTATAACAGTCATGTTTAGGTCCTTGTAAATTGCCGGCCGATGACTGTCCGGATTTCAAAACTCAATAAGCTATTACCAAGCAAAATTTCAGTGCACCTTGTAAAAAAATTCATAATTTGATCTCAAATTAGAGGTTCTTAATTCAAGTATGCGATAAGATTCTAATGAAAGAGACATAATTGAGTTCATTAGTTACGTTTAATAATTTTACAAATCGTGTTAATTTTTTAGTCCATCCAGACGAGCCACTCTTGGTAGTCAACTGGGAAAACCTTCCGAAAGAACAAACAGCAGTTCTCCAGGAAGGAGAGTCGGGAGAGGTCGTGGGTCGGCTAGAAGAGATTTGATGTACAGTCCTGTTGCCCCTGGAAGAAGTCATGAGCCGCCAGTGATCCAAGATAGTTCCGATTCGTCTGGAAAGCTTTCTTCGCCCAGGTAAGGGCTGTTCTATTTAAAAAGGAGGGGAGGGGGTTCTCCAAAGAGTGTTTGACCATAGTTTTCTTTATATCTTAAATGTAGGAAAAAGCGGGGTTGTTCTTGTTCACCTACCCCCCCCCCCCCCCCTCTCTTTTTTTTTAAATGGATCAGCCCTAACATGATTAAATATCTTATTGAAGTTTTAATGTCAGATATACACAATGTGTGAATTTAGATTTTCTTTCTTTTTTTTAATTTATTATTATGTGCGAAGGAAAATAAGTTTGTCTTGCGTCTTGCAGGCGATTGTAGTTGTTTTATTTTCCAATCCCTCACCTCTCTTATTATAAATAGAACAGCTCTTATTAGAAAGCAGAAGTAAAATAAAATTTGATTGTACTGAGAGCTCTATATTCTTTACGCAATATTTTTCTTGTAATATCTTTGGTGTCTTGTATGAGGCACTGAATGGGGGACTTAGCACTTAGAGCCACCAGAGGGGACTTCATGCCAGTCCTAAAAATCTTTGTTTGATGAGGTAATCATACAATCAGGGCATGCATTGGTGACTTCGCAAAGGCCTTGAGGACTGGCATACAGTTCCCCCTGTTGACCCAAAAGCCCCTTATTGGTAATAACTTGTATTACTCCCATGTTTCTTAAATGATGCAAATAACAAATGATATTTCACATAGAATGCCATGCATCCTGATGGATGTTTCGGGTGAAAGCTTGGTGATTCTACTGACTACTAATATGTACTTCTCTCATTTTCCAGAAAAATAGAAAGTAGCAAGATTGAAATACAGATTGAAAGACTTACCGGTGAACAGCTTGAGAAAGAATACGAATGGCAGAAATATCAACTCGAGCGGAAAATCGATAGTGTGAGTAAATCAACAGTTGGTAGTATAAGCCCTGGATATCGATGGGCCATGCACCAATAAAAAGTCGTAAATCCGGTTTCTCAAATGCCTAAAATTGTTATTGAAAACCAAGTATTGTTAGAAGGGGGTTAATAAGTCTCAGGATTCACGAGGAAATAATATCTCAATTATGAATCCCCATCTAAAGCGCTATTGTGTTACGTTACCTCGGTGATTGGTTATCGTTATCAGTTTGGTTTCACCCAGTCCGCAGTTCCTCATTACAACTGATTTCGTGCAAAACAATAAGTAAATAGATAAAACATAGTTTAGAATTTCTTTCCATTTGCTTTGATTTTGCTTGATAACGTCTTTAATTTTGTGAAATTTGCTCCTTAAAAGTCAGAAGAGGGAAACATTAGAGATAATAGACCTGATGATGACCCGGTGTAACAAACAAATGTTAAAAAGAAGAAAACTTTCCGTTTCTGAACTATGAAGACTTTTCTTCCTTCAGACTCTGTCCAAGCGACGGGAAGAACCTGCGCACGTTATTGTAACGGAATTGATGGGCTACATTTATCCCGCAAAAAGTTGGTTCAGTGGTTTGCCAGGACGTGACGAAGTGTATATTTGTCTGCACAAACTCATCGTGCATGTTATTAGTTGTCCATCTTATCTGGAAACTGTCTTGGGCGTCATCGAATTAATAAGAGGTAAGCATATTGTTAAATGATAACCTGATGCCTGTCCGAAATTCAGACACCTGTCTGATATAATTACTCAGTAATTAGAAGGCATACTCATTTTGCAGCATTTTTGTACACCTCAATGTTTCAATATTTTGCTTTTGAACCTTGATTCTTAGGAAAAAATAAAAAATGTAATTCTCCTCCGACCTACTGACCCAAGTTTTTAAAACAAATATAATCGGAAACAATCATTTTTTTAAGTCGGGCCTAGTGATCTGAAAATGTCCAAAGATAGGATTACCATTAACACTGAAGTTTGTTTACCTACTTTCATGATGCAACTTGACTAAGTAGACAATTTGTATCGATTGGATATCTCCTTATTATAATAATTATATTTAAAAGTTAGATCTCAGTATTTCTCAGTCTCAAGTAAACACTGATCATGTTTCGACTAAAGGGCACAAGTCCTGTGTTTTGAAATCCCAAGCTTTGAATAATATGAATGCAATTTATTCTGCAAATAACAGACAAGAAATGCTGGTTCATAATTAGGCCGAATGAAAAATATTGTTTGGTTCCGATTTTCTACCGACCCTAAACTTTTTATGGACTTTCCAAGCTTTTCCAAACAGTTTCATAATACATCACATTGGCCACCTACTGACCGTAATTTTTGAGGGCTATAAAATTGGATCCAAAATTTTTTTTTCATTCGACCTTATGATTCTTATGTTTATGGTTTGTGTAATATCCCACAATAACCTGCATAACACATAGAAAAGCCATGAGGTATAGCCTATGTGGTATACGTATCTATACTACATGGTTTACCTAACATGGATGGGAAATTTATACCACACACTTCTATGTATGGCAAGCGACAAAAAATCACTATTTGCAGCTAAGCGCTTCACCGTTTAAACTAGCGCCGCTGCTCCAAAACAACAGTCGGAATCAAAACATGAATATTATTACAGAGATAAAATATTGAGCTCTCTAAAACATGATGAATTTTTAAAATCGGACCAGAATTAACGATTCTAGAGGCAAAAACGTGACGCAAAGTCATTGGTCTGTTCTGTCCACAGATACAAGCCATTGTATATCTGCGTTGCTAAGGGCAACGTCGAAGTAGCGTCATCGCCTCAGTAAAACAATTGATCAAAACCAAATAATAAATCGTTTTCTATCCAAATATACTATAAAAACCAATTCTGACAAGAAATATTTAACAACTGGTTTGTAAATATCATTCGTAAATTCCTTTATAAATTTGAAAATGTCCCAGAACGTTTTGAGGTGATGACGTTGCTGACTTATGCAATGCTCTGATTGGTCAATGGCAAAAATTAATATTCATGAATTTTTTTATACCACATGAATGCATAGCCAGGTAGCTTAACTAAAAGTGAAAATTGTGGGATATAAATAAGACCCAATGGTTGTATGGTATATTTTTATATTCCCTCATATAAAAATATACCACATAACCATTGGGTCTTACTATAAAACCATTTGACGATAACACGCAATGTAATGCTTGCAGATTACCCCAAATTCCCTGACGACATTAGCGAATTACTTTGGAGCCTGCATGACGAATATGTTGTGGTAAGAACTGTGTATAGATAAACCTTTTTTCTAAAGCGCAATGTAGTTCAAATATGATGTCATTGACTGTATATTTTTATATTATAGTCTATCGAAATTCAGTACGATTGAGCAAAATGGTTTATGAATGAGTTTAGATTTTTTTGGTCATAGCAGTTAAAAGAGAGTATTATTGTGATGATAATTTCCTTTTTGTAGCTATATGCCGAAGGAAGTACCGTTAGTGCCAAAAACTACAGCAAATTCCTCGGTAGATTGTACGTAATGTCTGGGAAATGGGAGGATTCCAGGTTTGTGAAGTTCAACACATATTATATTTATAATTATATGTATTTTTTGAAAAGAAATATATTTATAATTTTATATATTTTTTGGAAAGAAATATATTTATAATTTTATATATTTTTTGGAAAGAAATATATTGTATTTATAATTATACATTTTTTTTTGGAAAGAATTTATCTCATATTGAAATAAATTCTGATATTAGTAGCTCAACTGTGTTGAATTGAAAGCAATATTTCAGTGCTTAGATTTTTAAACTTTCAGAGACAACATTTTCGTCTGTGTGTGCAACATTTTGGACAAGTGGGAGGAAGCCTTGTTATTGGTATACATGCTTTATCATTTTTTAATTGTGTGATATCATTAATTGCGGTATATTTATCTTTGTCAAGCATTGACCTTTTAAGAAGTTGTGATAAAACCTAGTGGTGAGGAACAGGTGGCTTCATTCTTAAAAAATCTTGGTTCATTTGTCGATTTGAGAGTGAATTGATCTTTTTAAAACCTATGAAAATTTACCATTTAGGGCTGTTCCATTTAAAACGGGGGTGGACAGAAAGGTTTTTGAAAAAGCAGGGGAAGGGGGGGGGGGGGAGGTGGAACAGTATTTTAACATCTTAATGTACAAAAAGCTGGGGTGGGAGGGGGGTCTAAAAATGTTCCTGTGTTTTAAAACGGTCCAATTTGGATGCCACTGCCTGTAGAGTTTGACTGTACAAAAGTACAATATAATGTGTTAAATTTCAAAACTAATTTTTTAACCTCCTGCATTTTTAGCCGAAGACTGGACATATCAGTGACCGTCAGGTGAAGCTATACAGCGACTGCGTAGAGACGTTGATCAAGACTTGTGGTCAGAAACTGGCCGCTGATTTGCCGTCAGAACTCGAGAGCTTACTGTTGGTTGTTCGGCGACTTATTCTGTCCAAAACCATAATAGAGTAAGTTATCTAAAACTTTTCTAGTGATTACACTACGTCCGTTTTCGGTGATTGTGACAAAAATATCTTGGTGTTTTGAAAATATATCGAAATAAAGACAATAATTTGTAATTCGTAAGAGTTATCATAATTCAACAGTATGTTGGCTGATTTTGACTCACTTGAAATTTGTTATTTTTTAGCTCGCTTCTGAATCTGTATGGCATGCTGTGTACTCTCACAGCTGAAAATGAAGAAATAGGTCAAAAGGTCAATAATGAGGACAAAGGTCATGTTGAGGTCGCAGAAAGGTCATCGCAGACATATTTGGCCGAATTAGAAGATGCTGAGGTGCAGACTGAGTTGGAAGGTATGTCCGAATATCCATAAAACTAAGAATGTAATTATGTATTTATGAAGAACACAAGACTATCTTTGTGGTGAAAATTTCATTCTAATTAATGAGTTGAATTCACCCATGGTATTGAGAAACCGGAAAAAAGGTCAAGAATATATAAAACCCTTTTTCCTAGTGTGGAAAGTAAAAAACATGTCTGTCTGTATCTTCATTGGTATGGGCATGCTGCTCCAAATATCCTGTCATACAGAAGACGCATTGATTGATGGAACTCTCATCTGCTTCAGTCTTCAGTTCCTCTAGTGGCGAAAATAAGAACCATGCTTCTATCAAGATACGTAGCCCAATGACTGGCAATAAAGAGGGGATGGACCAGAAAATTTTGGTTTCCCAGTATTTTCTCAATGTTATAATGTAGGAAAAAGCCGAGATAGAGGGGTCTGAAAAATTTTCAAACAACCCCCCCCCCCCCCTCTTTTTTAGATGGAACAATCCTAAGCTCCTTTTTTTTATATCTTTCTTTCAGAATTAGTACTGTGCAAAGACTCGGGGATGATGAATGGCCACCATTATTGTGAAGATATGACAGCCACTGAATTTGGAGAAAATGATGACTTTGAAACTGATGAATACGTCGCGGTGCGAGTGATGTTGACTCAGCTAAAGATGATAAATATGTTGGAAACTTTCATGGAAAATGCTGTTCGGGTAAGTTAAAAAAGATTTCTGTACAGCAAAATTCAGTTGGAGAACAAAACGCCCCTCTTTTTTCTACATTAAGATATTAAGAAAATACTCTCTTTCGGAGAACCCCCCCCCCCCCCCTCCTCCCCCGCTTTTTCAAAAACACATTATGCAGAGAAAATGTCCTTAATTGATAGTCTATTATTTTTGAAGTCACCTTAAGTTGATGTTCTGAGAGCATTCAGCTAAGATAGCTACAATATATGATTTGTATCTGGGCCAAAATGTTGTCATGATGCAGTTAGACTTGTGAGATTGTGTGTATTGACAAGCATAATTTTTTCATCTAATCTGTATTCTAATTTTCTCATTTTATATCAATTGTACAATAGGTGAATAATTCATACATATATTGCATCAACATTTTGTGACTTCATTAAAGAGGTGGCCTTGGTGCTGAAGCCCTCTTAGGATGCCGTTTGACTATGTATCAATGTTTTGCAGGATTGCACACTCCATTTGGAATTTGCTGACCTGAAAGAACTTCTAAAAGAATGCGGACTGAAAGCTGGCGCCATCTATGAGATCAGAGCCTACTTGTCCAAGAAAGCCAGTGAGTGATTACAAATCGGAAATAATGTTTTTGCCACGTAATTTCTTGTGAATTATAACAATCTTAAATGCTATTTAACAGTATTTAAGACCTGTGTAATATTAATAAAGTTATGTTTGACATGAGAGAAAATTATTGTTAATGTTGGCTATGCCACTTAAATTGTTATTTTGCAGATGAAGAAACCTTTTCCACTAATTCAGTGTCCAGAAAAAGCTCGGTGAAAAGTTCTGTCGCAAGCGATGACGGGAGATCACATACTTCCGTCGGATCTGGGTCGACCAAGTCTGTGTCGGGATCAGCTAAATCAGTGTCAAGTCAATTGACTAACATATCTGCTGGATACAGGAATGGATCGAAGATTGATGTAACTGCCGAGGAAGTTCCTGTGTCGAAAAGTTTGGCAGAATTGGCAGCTGACTTTGGGAATCCGCGAGGGAAAGAGAGCAACTTTGATCAGCAAAGTTATGATTCGAGAGGTTATGTACGCCAGGAGAGTGAAAGTAAATGCTCAAATGGATCAGGAGATCACCTAAGGTTAGAGAAACAAACACACAATGCCGATAGTCCCACCGTGGTGTTTTACAGCGCACCTGAACCGCCGTTAAAGCCAGGAACACCTTCGGGAAGACCAGAATTGAACTCGAGAAGTAGTTCGAGAACCGCCCAGCGTAGCGTGAGTGAAGAATCTGATGCAGATCGACCTGTGTACATGCAACCGATGTTGGCGGTCAAGAGGTTAAGCAATTCAAGGGGCCACCCAATATCGCCAGGGGGTGTGCCGTTTATCCAGCCAGGACATAGACACAGTCCGCTATCATCTCCTGATGAACAACCAAAATACTACCGGCAAACTAGTCAGCGTAAAGATGACTGCAGTGATAATTATCGAGAGAATTATTCGTCAAGGTCTTCGTATGAACGAGAACCATACAATGGGGATTACAGAAATTCCAAGGAGTCGTTCAGACATAACTCCGAGGACAAAGAGAACTACGGAAGTTTTGAAAACCGACGAAGCAAGACCCCAGCAACGCCAGTTACACCAGTAACACCAGTGGCAGCAAAACCAATGGGAAACAGTCCCAATTCTCATTATTCTGCAGAAAATGTAGATTGGTTCGATGTGGATTTCTCGAAAAGATCAAGAAAAAATGGAATGGCAAAACTCGTGGAAGATAAAGTTAAAGATGTAGAAGATAAAGCCACAGCTGACGACAAAGCTGCAGACGACAAAGACAGCTCAGGAGTAAGAAAACGCTGTAATGTTATCTCGATTAAAGGCATAGTGAGTGATTGGATTCTTAAGGATACTACTCCACCACGACAAATCAGCAAAGAAAGTTCATTGAGTCCTGACACTGGCGCCAAACAACTTAATACAACCGAAGACAAGAAGGTGGAAGATAACAAGGTGAATGAGAAAGTTGGCCGACGCAAGATTCTGAAGAAGATGCAGCTGAAAAAGCTAGAAAGAAACTCACCTAGAAAGACGGAAAATGTTCCTGATGATATGCCGAAAGCGGAAGAGGGACCACAGTCGTATGCTGGGGTTCTTGTCGGCCGAGAATCACGGATCTCCAAACCTGGAATGCTGAATGGAGATTCTGGCAGCTTTGACTCGGATGCTTATAGCAATGATCCCCTCCCTGCTTTTTCCAGTGCGTCACAAAAATGCACGATGTGCGGGTCGGCAGAACACACCGTTATGACATGCCCAGAACGCCGTGAGAGATTTCTGCTGAATTAAAAGCTTCCCGTTCCAAGATACAATGAACACTTTTGGCAGTATGCATGAAATGCATGAATTAATCCTCAGCATATCAACAGTAGTGGCCTAGTCGTTGAAAATAACTCGGCAATGACATTACGTTGTGAAGTCGCAATGGTTATTGTGACGTTAAATTTGCAGCAAAATCTATGTAGCCACTGTGCTACTTTAACCAAGTTATTCTCTCAGAACTAATGGATTATCATATACAATTTTGGATTACTTTATTTATACATACTTAGTGATATTTTAAGCGGAACCGTTGAGCATGTGCTGTGGTGTAACTATCTCGCAGCACAGCGATTATTTTGCATAAGGTAGTTGATGGAACTCTTCGTCGTCAAGGTTACAGTCATGTGACCAATCCTAAATGGAAGAAAAAATATTAATTGCCCTTTTTGGTTATGTTGTACTTGTTTTTTTTTTGGAAGGATCTCCATATGTTGTGATAATCATAAATCCAGTTGAATAAATGCTGTCGAGGATTTAAGTATTGCAACGTCTGGATTTGCACTGAACTATTGTAGTAGATATATCATACTATGCATCCCCTGGCACAGCATAGATATGATGAAGAAAAAAACCAGCGGGAATTCAACTGAATGATATTACTGCTTGTGTCCACCAAATGACTTCGTGGATCGCCAAAAATGATTTCTTGTGATATTATATTCATGCGTAAAAATTTGTTGCTTCCAGTGAACTGTTGGGAATCAACTTTCAAGGTTAAATGCCACCGTGTGAACAGTACTGATTGCAGTTTCATTGCATGAACATTCATCGCTGCTATAACAGGGACTTCTGCAGTATTACTAGAGCTAATGCTCACAACTGCATTACAAGACTGTCAGAGATATGTTGTTTTTGAACAATGAATAACTGCGTAACACCTTGAAATTGACAACCATTGCATACCGCTAGACATACCGGTTTTTTAAACAAAAGTGCCAACTGATGAAGTAACCCGATGAAACTTTTTTTAATATATGTGATGTACAATCATCTTATTTAACTGTGAGTGTATGTAGTTTGTGATGTCATCTAATGGCATCTGTGTGTGTTGGACATTTATGTAACGCTACGGTTTGCTGAACGTGCTTGAGATGTGCTTCTCACTCACATTCCATTATGAAGGAAACCCGCCAACGTGAAACAGTTAACTAGGGCTGGTCCTAACGCAACGGAAGCAACACAGCGGCTTTGGCCCTGCGCCTTAAAAGGCCCACCTTAATTGCAACACTTTTTGGGACTGAAAAATAGATTGGAATGTACTGATGTAAAGAAGTTGCGGGTGGAACATGGATTGACGTCTGTTTTCGTGGTCACCATTATGATGTCCTTATTATGTTATAAAGATGAACACAATGGATGTACTGACCATAAATACATATATATATATATATGTTTGACATTTATAAGTAAGGGAAAATTCAGTTCATTTGTACGTGTATGTTGTGTGTCAAACATTATCATACACACAGCTGAACCACTGGCAAATAATGAGACTGAAACCACAAGACGTCATTAAATTATAAAAATATAAAACAATTAGCTTATTTTTAAAGATAAGCCTTGTTTCATAATGTTGCTTTGATATTTGAGTCATTGTTGGAGTATTATTGTGCAATATACTATTTAAAGTGCCTTATGCATTGTTGAGCGTTTATGTTTGTTGCTGGAATGTGTTCTGTTATAGGTTGGAATTTTTCGTGAACGTTTCTGTTCGAGTAGCATTTAGACAGTTTTGCGTACTCATTGTATGGGGTGTAGCAAGTACGTCGATGTCATAGGCATTGATTATCCTTCACGCCCCATTAGATGAAAACTCCGTAGAGACTTTTTTGTAGTTCCATAAGGTGTAGAGGCAAGCAAATAATTAGTATAACAGAAGTGAATTAGGTGGCTTTTTTAGTTGTATAATTGTAATTTATATATTATCACAAGCGTGATGTGTAGAGGTGACCGTATGGTGTCGTCTCTGAGCACTGGTCGTACCACTCTCCAATTATCAAAAATTTGCATAAATTAGCATACCGTATTTTCTTGATTACAAACTGGGGCCTCTATTATTTTCGAGAGGAATTTTTCTCCTCAGCGTCTTAATGAGACTGGTGTTTATTTGAGATTTAAAATCACGTGCGATTTTTAATTTTTGAAGTTGCACCAGCTCCATCCTCTTTATCAGACCTTGAGCAGGGGCCTAGCTCAGTGGTACAGTGCATTGGGCTTCCAACTGCTGGGTCCTGAGTTAAAATCCAGCCCATGTTGGACGGTTGCTTCATCACTCGCCTCATTGCCTTGGCACCTGCCTGTCTCGATCAGCCCTATCTGGTGCAAAAATATGTGGACGTAAAGCCCGTCTCACCCCCCCCCCCCCCCCCCTCAACGAGACCTTCCTCAATTTGGGGCCCAACTTGTGATCGTGAAAATACGGTAATTTGCTGAGTATGGTTCTGGCAAGGCCTGGTCTTGGCACTCTCCAATCTGATTTTAAAATATTAAATTGTAATTGATTATATGTGGTTGCACTCTGCAATATATAATAATAATTGAGGTGCTTAACATTTGATAATAATATGCACAAAATGGTGTTGTTCAACAGAAGCCAATTTGTTTTATGATGTTACCTTTGTATTCTACTAACGATATTAACCACATGTAACATCAGTTGAGTCAATTGTTCTATTACTAATATATTTTTATTTACTGTATTACTAGCTGCTTGTGTTATATATATTACTCGAAGAACAATTATAATTCTGGAGAAAATAATTGAGAAAGAAAAGTTATTTTTGTATTAAATCATCGATTATTATTGTTATTGGGGTTGTATATATATTTTTTTTTTTTTTCATTACTTAATATTTCTCACGGTAATGGGAACCGCAGAAAAGCACCTTTTCTTTAAGTTACTATGTCAGGGCTCTGAAGTTTAATATTGCTTCAGCTCCAATACACCCTTTTGACACTGCGGCCATGTTGGCATTTTTTCCTCATTGACCTCTCTTTGCACTCAGATATAATAATGCGAGGTCATCAGTAGACAATGGCCATGGTGAGGTCACAGAGTGCAAGAACAATGGAGAAGTAATGAGGTCAATGAGGCAAAAATTTCAAACATGGCTGCTGTGTGAAAAGGGTGTATCCTGATGTAATTTTGTTGTACAATTTCAGGTGTATTGAGAGTGTATGTATGTATATATTCACAATGCCGTGCTCATTGTCGATCAGCCCTGGTGTTCTGTGAATGACTGCTCTTTGATTGCACTGAACATATGGTGTCTATGCTGTGGCAAGTAAATATCCCACCCTTGGGTGATGAGGCATCTGGTTCTCCCTCTGGTAAGGAGAACTGGGCTATTGTGAAGGGAGAAGTGGGTCATGATGGACAGGGCCGGTCCTAGGGCAACATAAGCCAGGCAGCTGCATTGGGTCCCGTGCCTAAATAGACCCCCCTTCCCCCACCCACATCGGTAATATTGAGCCACGCTCAAAAATTTTAAAGCAAAAAAAAACAACCTCGTAACTTTATAAAATGAGGGATATATAGGAGGGAAATTAGGACCCGCTTTGGGCCTGACAAGTGCTAGGCAGGCCCTGATGGTGGAGGGAGAACTGCATATGTTGATTGATGAGGTCAGAGAGATCTCGAGGAGAGTGCCGAGTCACGATGTACACCAGTGCGATATTCACAAATGAACTGTGCCTCATGGTGCTGACCTCAGCAAATTAGAAAATAATTTTTACTAAGGGTAGTTCCTTCAATTGAGCACAGCAGACAACTTATGTTAACCAAGAGTCAAATGTTAACCAGAATTTATCTTTGATACCCAACCCACGAGCGTTTGAATTTATTTCTTAGTGCCATTTATCATTTATTAATCTTATAATACATAGTACAGCTGACACATCCATAAATTCAAACGCTCGTGCTTATACACGATTGCTGTAAAAATATTTTTCTGCACCACTAACATATCTATTAAGACACTGTATTCACTAGTAATGAAAGATTTTTTACTCTTTCTATATTGATTACTTGTTTCTTATAAATAAAATTGCAAAAACAATAATTGTGCATGGTGTTTAAATTTTTTTATTCCGTGTATTTTCGGATAAAACAAATTCCCATAAAGCCTTAAGTAGTTCATGCATATGATATGTTTGAGTTATAAATTCTTGAAAATAAAAAATGTGCATTAAGGAAAATATTGCTATGTTTGATTACCTTAATTACACTGGTTGACTGACACGTGGCCTACCTTGACCTTTCCAAACTATTGTGAATTTAAGGAAAAATATTTGCAAGCATTTTTCCTAAAGGCATCAAAATTACGTTGAGTACTATAAACATTAAAATCTGTATAACGTAGCACGGTGCATATGTAAAAATATCGGTCCTTATAATCGTTATTAAGAGGACTCGCATTTTATAATGATGGTTTGTCTCCTACTCCTCCAGCCAATTCGTAAACTTTCAAACCAACTTCCACAGCCAGGCAGTCTGTATTTTCCTGAAAAAGAGAGAAAACAAAATTTAGCAAGTAGAGAATGTGCAATTTTTTGCACAACTCTGAATTTAAATAAATATATATATATATATATAGATTGCTTATTTAAATGTAGATGTCTGGGTTTAGAGTCGGTTTTACTCGTGGAAGAACTCGTCCGACTATAACAATTACACTCTTGGCAGGCTTGTTCAAGCTTAAGCCTTTCTCAACTCCCTGGGAAGCATACACCCAGCATGCAGCCGATTACGGCACTTCATGGGTCGAGCACTCACAATTGCCACCTGTAGCCAAATACCATTTACACCTGGGTAGAGTATAGCAAAGAGTTGCGGAGGATCTACTCAGTTCCTCCATGACATGGCTGGGGCTTGAACCTACAACCTTGCACTACGCAGGCGAGCACCTTCACCACTAGGCCAGGGCACCTCTTTATTCTATTATTATCTTTGCACAAGTTGAAATTGAGGGTTATAATATACATTTAACACAATACCTGAGATGTAGATTCTGCATACACTCTGACCACATCCTCTGTCCCTGAGGGTCTGAAGTAAACAGTTATCACACTTAATTAGCCACTTACTCAATCACTAATTGAATTTCACTATGTATACTGTACAATACAGACAAATCATGCCCTTCATAGAATATCTACATGTATACGAGAGTGAAAATACAGAAGCATTGTTTAGTACCTGACAAAAGACCGTCCTTTTGGGTATTTTAAGACAATTTCATCAATAGCTTCTTGAAGACCAGGCGGAGATGTGGTTTTTCTCTCTGCATCAGTTGTATTTATGACTGTGCGATCTTTTACCTGTTAATTAAACCAAAAAATATATATATACATAATACTGTAAGAGCAGTATTCAAGAAGAACAATCTCCAAGATGTAATGGTCTCATTTAAAGAAATTTCAAAATTACTTTGGGCTGTTCCATTTAAATTGAGGGGGATGGACAGTAAATTTTCCGGTTCCCCCCCCCCCCCCACCTCTTTTTTCCACATTAAGATATTGAGAAAATACTGGTCAACCATCCCCCCATCCCCTACTGAAGAACCCCCCCCCCCTTCCCCCGCTTTTTCAAAAACTTTCCTGTCCACCACCCCCTCTCTTTTTTTAAATGGAACAGCCCTTTATAATACAATCAAGTCACTGAACGTGCCACATTTACACAACATCATCAAACAATGTCTGGACTGTTGACCTGTGTTGTTTATTTACAAGATACCCAATAAAGTTTTAGACAATTGCCTCACCTTGACCTTCATCTGTCTGTTTGGGAGGTCTTTGTAGGCATTGTTCCAATCATTGCAGTCCCAGCCTCTTTCCCGTAAAACTGTCTCAACAAGTAATAAGTCGGATAGTGCATCCCCCACAGTCTGAAAGAATTGCAGCGCTCAATCAATTTGATTAAAGTACCATGTATCATTTTGATGTAACGAGTATGAAAAGTAGTAGACCTTGCTTTAGTCGAAAGTGTGTAAGTTGATTTTTACACAAGTCGAACCGAAGTTAACATAACATTCTGAACGGAACTGATTTTATTTTCACATTGACAACACAATTATAGTTCCAAAACATTTACACAAACACATTAAAATTCCATATGACTGGAAATTGACAAAAACTTGATCATTTAATAAATTTTCCGGGGACAGTCGCATTCAAGTTAAATTATGATAATTAATATTAGTTATGATCTGCCAATGTGGGGGAGATCCCAGTAGAAGAGGTGCTGAATGGATTAGTAAACCTAATTCAAATTTTATTTTAATACTCTCTTCAAATCTTTGCATATAAAAGTCAATACTTCCCATAACTCGAATTATGGTGCACCATTTTAATTCGACAAAGGCAAAATTTAATGTATCTTGCGTTAATGTACATGATGCATTTCTTTGGTGACTGTTAATTAATCATCACCCACCTGATTAATCACATCGATCACAGCTTGCAATCTTTCGAGCGTCTGTTTCGTTGACTGCGATATACTTGTATCTTTTACGGCATTGTTAATCTTATTGGTGACCTTATCGCTGAATAGCACTGTCCCATGGCCATTAGCCTCGAAATAGACTCCAACGTCGTACTCCGTAGCTTTGTGATGAAGATGCTTTACCCCAGTTGGAACGCAAGCCACTGGCACTTTCTGGAATAAAAGCAAATAAGGATTAACAAATACATTTTAAAGTTTTAAGTAGGAGTTCCTTGCTCTTCAGAACACATAAGACAATTCATGTTTACTCACCAATGTGTTATTAATATAATCCGTTGAGCTTCCGTTTGCATAAGCCGTTTGTACGAGACCGATGTTTATGCTGAGGCCACTTTTATTTACTAAGTCTTTGAGGTAGCCAGCAACCTAAAGAGACACAAAGACAGCAATGGTATGACTAATTAACACCAAAATAAATAAATATATATATATATATATATATATGGTAAAATTTTCTTCAGCCAATGAATTTTTTTTCTGATTTGTGATCACACAAAGTAGGTTCCTAAACAGTTTCATTTTAATATTTTAGCTGTTGAAAATAATCTATTTAAGATTTGCTAGTAATGTCCAAATTGAAACAGATAAGCGTAAATATATTATTAGCCATTAAAAAACAAAAAGCTCACCAATGTAGCAATTTTGTCTCCATCGAGTAACTGGAACTTTCCTTCTGTAATTACATTAGCTGTCATAATATATTTTGAAAAGTTATCACAGGAAAACTTTAACTACATTCTGTACGATTTGATAATATATGAAAAAAAAATAATTTTCTTTTACCTTTGTCTGCATAGTAATAAACTATTCTGTCAGCATCCCCATCAAAAGAGGCATATCTAACACCTGGTTGGAACTCTATACCTGTAAAACAAGTATAAATTTAAACATAAATTTCAGAATGCCTCCAGAATCTAACATCAAATTTAACTTCAGGGCTGTTCCATTTAAAAAAGAAGGGGTGGACCTAAATTTTTTTTTAAATCTTCAGGTCCACCCCCCCCCCTCTTTTTTAAATGGAACAGCCCTCAGTTACAATTTAGATTCAGATATTGTAAATGCACCTAGTTTACGAACATTTAAACTTTCAGTTTCATTTTATATATGTATACATAAACAAAACTTCAAAAAAAAATTTAAGAATTTAGGTTTATGTCACCTGGTTAATTGAGCTCCCGCTAACAGTCACTAATTATAAGCTCACCATTCAAACTAAAAACATTCCACACAGATACACAACTTGTTGACATCTAAGTATAGGCCTACCAATTAATTATCTTCCATGCAAAAAACCTTCTGAAGGCAAAATATTTAAAAGAATAAATATTGACATACCAATGGGAGCCCTCTGTGACGTCTTCACAAAATCAGCTCCACACTAAAATAAATGAATAAATCATTACAATACTACGATGCCCAAGTCTTGTTACAGACTGCCACATCTAATTTTCTTAGTGTTGCATACATGTTTTATTTAAACAAACTGCGATTTATGCTGTAACGAGAAAGATAAGATAAATGAAGCCAATGTATCTCACCGCAATATGCCGACAATAGCAATGCCAGAAGTAGACAGGAATAGTAAGCTGGTAAGTTTATTTTCAAGTGAATATGTCTTTCTAGTTTGTATTACCATTGATTGTATTTGCTATGCAGGGGCGGATCTACAGACGTTTTCATGGGGGGGGGGGGGGGGTGTTGACAAATTAAAATGTATTGCGGAGACCGCTGAATTTTTTAGTATTTGTAAATAAAATACCATATCTATCTATAGAGTAAATTAGCAGAATACCTGTGCAAAGTGCGGAGTGTATCGCAATAAAAAAAGGAAAAACCAGGGAGTCCACAATCCCGTGCTCCACCCCTGCATTTTGTTACCCTGTTCGAGTTCGAGTGCTTACCTGATGATTTAGTTTTCCTGATCCATCACAGATAATTTGAACACGTAATGTGTCTTTTAAGTACGGCAAGAATTTCTTCATTTTGTCAGCACCAACCCCATTTGCTCCATCGAGTCTCAGTTCTGGTTTGTAGTCACCTAAATTTTCTTTCTGTAAATTACACATAAATTTGGAGTTAAATGATGAATTTTGTTGTGCCCACAATATTTCATTTGATATAATTAGTTTAATTGTCCCCTGATTTTAACATTTATAACCCTTAAAAGAGGTTCAAATTAAAATCAGAGAATAAAATTTCCAGATAACACTTCAAATCAGGACAACATCATTTCAGTATAGGCAGCCATCGGTAAAACATCGTATCAAAATCGCCGCCATCGATCCAATCTAAAACGTTATCTAGGTTGAGGCCTTAACTCAGGAACTATTTAACTGCAAGAGTGGGGGTTTTAACCTGCCACTGCATGGGTCCAAGGTATATTGTAACGCTCACATACCTTCTCATTCAGACGGAGGAAAGCTTTTGATAATTTCTCATAGTAGCCATCTTCCGTTGGAATGCCATAAACATTGTTGGTGTTGATTGACCGAACCATGTAATGTAGTTGAGGTGTGCTTAGGATTCCTGCAAATGACATGAATTAAGACAGATAAATTGCAATTGGAAATGACTTTCTTTAAGATGGATAAATTACATTTGAAACTAGCTACAAGTCCCCTGTCCAATGTAGGTCGGTTCTGGCTTATTTGGGACGAACTTCTTTGAACAATGTTGGCTCTACACACACAAAAAATATCTCTTCATGAATAGCCTGATAGATTAAAAGTGTAATTTATAACATTTTAGTATTTATTTTTAAAAATTAGAATCATTCTTCATAATTGTGGTTGCAGTGCCCATAAAAACTGGGTTTATTTATTTTTTCTTCAGAAATATGACACCAGCCTCCTGTTGAAAATAGACCATAGACTTATATATTTTATGTATTCACTATTGATATTATTGCATTTGACAATAAATAGCAGAGCAAACTGACACTCAAATCTCACCATAATTGGTCAGTTTTCCACTAGCAGCCTCTACCCCATCTTGAACGGCCTGCGCAAGACTAGCACTGCTTGGTCTATCAAATAAAAAACACACCAAAAAAAAAAATCAAAATTTGTGAATTTGTGTATATATCTGACATTAAAACTTCAATAAGATATTAATCATGTTTGGGCTGTTCCATTTAAAAAAGACAGATGGGCCCAGAAAATTTTCAGACACCCCCCAACATCGGTTTTTGACAGACCCCCTCCCCTCTTTTTCTCTTTTGGAGAATCCCCCCCCCCCCCCCACTTTTTCATAAAATTTCTGGTCCATCTCCCCCCCCAACCCTCTTTTTTAAATGGAACAGCCTTAATACAATTGAAGGATGCTTCTAACAATACCTTGTGTCCATTCCTATGACAACAGCAGCTGGCGTTGCCATGTCAACTGCAACAGAGGTTACTAATTCAATCAAGGTCGTTTGAAGGTCATCCTCTCTGAAATTAGAAACAAAATTTATCACAACATAATACACAAGGTAAATTGGTATCATCAACACAATACATGTACTGCTATGGTGCTACCATTTCATTGGTGTCTCTGTCTAGGCGATGAAAGAACCCAGCAATCTGGTAATGTAATTTTACATGTTTTTATTTTTCTAAACCTTTTATGTACGTGTATATGAAAGAGTTTGAATAAATATCATATATATTATAATGGGTCAATTATATGATGAGGATGCAAGCCTCATTATCTCATAACATGTTTTTCCTTACTTTGCATTTGCTAAATCCGTGGCGATTTTCTCCCATGAAAATTCCAACATTTCGCCGTGAGGATCGACTAATTTTACGCCATTGTCTTCTTCAGGGTTGTGAGAGGCTGTGATCATTACCCCAATGGTAGCTAAATAAAAGAAATGTAAAAAATGCATTCATATTAAAAATTCGCCAAATAGTCTCACATGCCAAAAAACTTTGCGAGTCAAAACAAATATTTTATGTGTAAGAGTGCACAATAATTTATTCAGAGAAATGACTATAGATGCAATTACCCCCCAAAAAAGTAACAAAAACAAAACTGCTTCCCATTTCTGAACTGTGTCATTACACAAAAGACTATTTTACAAAGGATAATAAGCCTATAATATATAACAGACGCATTGTAAAGATTTCTTTTCTACAATGAACTGACCTAAATTTTTAAAAAGCCAAGCAGACTTAATTTATAACTTGTTGTAGGGTCTGTGGTTAGCATCGAGTAATATTATCTGAAGTACGTTTCTCTACCAGGCCATGCCCAATCCAGTGCCAAATTGGTCTTAATACAGAGGTAGCCTGATTTCAGTATGATCCATTCATAACAAGTACACTTATAATGAAAATTTAGTTATAAAAGGGGCATTGTCCAAGAAGAGACGTTTTGGTTATCCTTTAAACAAAACATTGGAAATACAATGATAATGGCATCATCGCCCATTGTAGAGTATTGTGAGTGTCGTGACGTCATAACTAGGTTTGTTTACATATTGAATTTTTGATGGCATCAAAAACTATATTATTTATTGTACCTTAAAGTTAAATTGCTGTGGACAAAAGAGCATGTAAAGGCAAACAATATCATGAGACAAGAAGGTAGTATTGATTTATATAATAGTGGATTTTCACGGAAGGTTCTCTGTATTTCCACCAGGTGGCTAAAACAGAATACTGCAATTCTGTTGGCTGAAAATGTTGCCGCCCTTGACTGTGATTGGCTGAAGCAAAGTGCACCCTAGCAGCAGTATTTTTAGTGCATTTTAATGTATATTTGACACTTTATCATTTGGTTGATTTTTTTTATTTTTCGGAGAAAGTTATATATATATATGGAATCAGTTAGTTATGACCTACTATGTCTGAAAAGCAAAATGAGTAATAAGAGGTGAGGAAAGACTTATGTCTTGCTGAATTCAGGGCTGTTCAATGAAAAGACTCTATTATATTATTGGCCTATGCTAAATCTAGAGACATATGAAACTTTGATGAAGATGGGTCATACTATTAGTGGTCTTCATGGCAAGGTGAACACAATAGAGAAGCCACCATCAGACATGCCAACTGACCTGGAACTGCCGGGTCAAGCCCGGAAATGTACACTGAACCCGGCAAAAAATTACAGTGAATACAGTGAAATATAATTATATTTCGGGCCTCGCCTGTCACTGACCCGGAAATGCTTCCTTTAAAGTTGGCATGTCTGCACCATGGGCTTTTCATTGTATTGATATATTAAGTTGTCAAATGTATCTATGTTTTGCATTTTTGTTTTTCTACAGGATGGACTCTAAATTAGACATACAGATCTCATGTAGTCAGCAAGCAAACATCATAAACATGTGACAGCTGCAGAAGTAGCCATAAGTGTATATCACACCTGTATGCTAGACTAATTAAATAGTGTTCACAATTATATGCCAGACTGTACATATGAAACAGATGGTCTCTGTATAGCATATACTATAGGTGTGTCCTAGAGAGAAAATAATTAAGTCAGGTGCTCCTTGACATGACATCTGGCGGCAATTGCAAAGTTAAGTACGAGAATTAATAGGTCAAAATATAAGTACGAGAATTAATAGGTCAAAATATAATCACCGCACAGTCTTTGCCCTTTTTTAATATCAGAATCAATACTTTTTTTCTATTTCTTTCAAAGACAATAAAAGTTTGTCGTGCACTTGCAAACAGGACATTAAAATGATACAAAGGCATCCCCCTATAAGACCACCTCGCCAATAAAGCCACCTTTCAATTGGGGCCTGAAATTTCAGCCCAATCCACATATTTACTAATGTGCATAACCTAATAACTTCAGTTATAAGGCTACCTTGTTATTTACATTTACATAGAACCAGAGATAGTTCTTATAATATGTAGGGAGTTTCAATGTACATATTTATAATGTATACATAGATAAGATAAATGTAGCAAAAAATTATCTGTCTCACGTACCTCTCTTAACTTTTGACCGCAAAACAGCCAGAACTCCCATTCTGAACATGACATGATCCAAGTATGCGGCTCTGAAAATTGATTTAAAAAAAAACCCTTGATTGTCTTTTATAGATATATTGTCACCGCATACAGAAAGTATACATGGTATAGTGGTCGCATTTACAGATTAGTTGGTCAGTTAGTGTCCAAATTTCCAATGCAGACATGCTGGTACTTATATGCCCAAGTGTAACGAGGGCCGTTAAAAAACCAAATTTTTCAGATATCAGGATCGAGGGGGGGGGGGGATCTGGGGAAATTGATATTGGGGGAGGGGGGGGGGCGGTTGACCAGTACTTTCTTAATAACTTAATGTAGAAAAAAGCGGGGGTGGGGGGGGGGGGTCAAAACCAGATATCGAGGGTAGGGGGGAGGGGGTCTAAATATTTTCAGGTCCAACCCCCCCCCCCTCCCATTTTTTTAAAAATTAAAACAGCCTTGAGTTATTAAACCACACATTACAAATAGTTATATTATAAGAAGCAAGGATCAACAGATCAAGTAATAGAATCAATTAATGCATTGTGATCATAATAATGAACCTCGAGCCTCATTAAAAAAAACTTTAAAGTTCCCATATTTACAGCACTCCCAGTGCAAATTCTATAAACCTATGCAAATGTACCATGATGTGACATGTTATAAACTTGATGATGATCAGTTGTGCTTGTCAACAACTTTATTTATTGGGCAGGTATCAGTGTCACGCCTGTCAAAATGTTTACACCCTTGCTTATGAATGAAAACAACCATGATCGGACGCAAACTTTGCACCAAAACTATCCTTACTTTGTCCTGAATCCTGCTGTGCCATACTGGATCACCCTATCGTCTTTTCTGCAATGTTTTGAACGAGAAACATTGATGACATCCTTCGCCCACGACTCCATGTTGACATATCACGCCGGCTGGCTGCAGAGGGCGCTGCGGTGCATGAAATGATTGTCCACGTTCACGAAAATCTCCTACTCATGGCGGGAAAGTGATCTGAGCTGACAAAAGTAGACTGTGAGTACTGACGGCACAGCTATTCTTTATTAAATTTTGTATGTTTATTTATTTATAGTATTTCATTATTTGGGCGCCCCGGGGGGGGGGGGGGGGGCGCGATGGTGTTCCCTGGAATGTAGTGCATAATCAATAATGATCTTGTCAATGTCAGTATAGACTTGAATTACTTGACAATATTTTGCTTTTCTAAACACAGACTATTTTCTTTGGCCTAACTACAAATTAATAACCAAATATCTCCATTGGCCTGAATACAAATTTTGTTTTCTTGGGTTAGTATGACATAGGCTAAAATACAAAAGAATACAAATAATTCGGAAATATTAAACATTATAAAATTTATTAACAATACCAGCTAAGCAAGAAACACGAGTTAACCCATTTTTAAATTGTAAGTTAATAGAAATGTGACATATATTACTAGGCTTTGATATTGCTCACAGAAGTACACTGAAACCACATAAATAGAAGTAGATCTATGTTTGGAATTTAACGTAAAAACAATAACATTCATTCCATTCCTAATTCAATCGTAAGATTTATCACAACCCTTACACATCGTAAAATGGATCAAAATCAAGATATGTCAGCAGGAAAATCATGAAAAATGCTACAACTGTAACCAGTATTATTTCCAGTTTGTCACATGATATTTTCAGCAGATCTAGTTTTGAACAGCTTTGAAAATTAGCATTTCCCACTGCAGAACGAAGATTTTTTTCAGTTTTCTTCAAGAAATTGTTCATGTCTACTAATAAAATATATGATGAAATGTGCTTGAGAGATGAGACTGCCAATGAAGCTGATGAAATTGCAGTTTTCAATTGTTCTTTATCTTCCATATCTTCATTTGAATCAAGCAGTTTTGCAGCAGTGTTAATCAGGTCAATGATGCTCTGAATTGTGTCAACGGTCATAGGATCAAAGTCATTTGTATCCAATTGAAGGTCACTGAATAAAGAAATTGATAATGGGTCCTTGTTTTCTGTCAATGGACCAATTGTTTCAACACAAATTGCTGAAGACCTAGCTTGTGGATGGTCCCATTGTAAGTCTTGATTTGTTCGAGCCATTTCGAATTCAGAATCATCAGATTGTTCACTGTTTTCTGACAGATCTTCATGCAAAGATGAATGACCAATGGATGACTTCGAAACTGGGTCACTTTGTGTCTGAATTAGGTCACCAATGTACAAATCTTCAACTTCACAGTTTTTGTGACTTTGGAGCAAGCAGGCGATGCATAAAATATCGTTGTGTGTCAAGCAGACGAATTCATAAAACAATTTTGAATGCTGATCACACGATTTGAATTTCAATTCTCCGTCTGGCCACCAGGTGACTTTGTGATTCTTAGTTACCGCTACGCGGCCATGAGTCGTTGCGCATGACTGACAAAGGGTGACGTAACAATTATGACAAAAGCAAACACTGGGTTCTGCTAGAGCTTTTATTTCTACTGCAGTATTTGGGCATGCTTTTGGTTCACACACACCGCATTGCAGTTTGTTTCTGTAATTGGTGTGCCCAATGCCATATTCTTTCAAGTTTTGAGAAACTTCAGTCAATGAATTTAGGCGGTTTAATGAAGATTTTGCCCCTTGGCAGTCTTGCTTGATCGTTCCGATGTTGTTGTCATTTTTGTCCAAGTCAGGATCATCTATCAGAACACTCATGATCTGGAAGGGGGGAAAAAAAGTAGTATATAATTTAGTGAATTAATAATAATTTAGTGACAATAAATCTTATTTTCTTCATGATAGTTATGGACAATCATACCCCAACTCTTTACCATGTTGGCCTACAGTGGTCCCATTTTGAGCAAGATGTCCGAAAACGAAAAATGTTTGCTAAAACCTTTGACAGATATAAAGAAAATATAATTGTTATTGGGATGTGAAGACTGGTGATTATTTAGAGAAAGTAATGATATGAAAATGAAAGTTAGGCCTATAGGTATACACTTTTGGGCCCAACTGTATATGAACTATTATTGCACTTTAATGTCAGTGGATTATCTCAGCATAGTTAATAACAATTATGATACATCTTGGCAAGATCATTTTGCAAAATGTGAACTTTTGAAAACATGAAATTTTCAGTCTTTTTTAAATCCTGCAATATTATGAATTTTCATACAGTTCTGTGTTGTAATGTGACAACAAAACATTTTTAATCTTTTAATTTTAAATTGTTCAGTCGAGTGACCTCCCAGGCTGCCAGCATGGTAACAGGAAGGACAGTAACAGGATGGACATTTAGGGAAACTTTATGCAATATCTGAAAGGGAAATGCAGGTAACATCTCCGAAGTTTCCATTCCATTTTGCAATGGAGAACTTGACATTCAGAATTGCTTTGAAGCTATTTTCTGTGATTAATAGTTTCCTCAGAAACTTGGTAACAGGAAGGACACAACCAAAAGTCACCCCATGTCATTACAACCCCTTTTCTTTTAATATGGAAAACTAATTTTCCAAATGTGTAAGATAAGCAGACATCCTGAAGTCCCCCCCCCCCTATCAGTGCTTTCATCTCTTGGAAAGTGCACTGAGCTAACAATTTTTCCTTTTGAACCCAGCAACATTTTAATACCATGGTAACAAGTTGAAAATTCAACTGCTCTTGATTACGTCTATGTGAATATTAATTTTAAATGATTTATAACTTAAGTTCTTTGAGTATGGTAAATAGATATGTAAAATGAAGAGTGGGATAAGCCATTTTGGCTGTCTTTTACAACAGAAAGAGCCAAAAATAAGTTATGACAGACTCCTGCAAACATTTCTTAAATGTATTAATAGCCTATCTTAACTTTGGTCTGTCCATTCTCACACGGAGTCGTACCAGATTCATATTAACAATTCCATTATTTCGTCAGATCAAGAGATAAATAGATGGGGAACAATTTGACAGCCCGGCCCAAAGGTTTAAGTAATAGATCAGTCAAATAAATAGAAAAAAGAAAAAAAAAAGATTTAGAAATATTTGTATATTTAGGCATATGAATGTTTAACTAATGAACTACACCTATTTAAGCCTACTCCAACTTCCATTTCAATGGTTTATAAATAAATGTCCGTTAAACTTCCTAAAAGTTTAATTTTGAGATTGTATTGACTGATGAAGTACGCTAATGCTGGCATTAAACTATCTGTGAGGTTTAACTCTTAGAATACTATCTGCAACCCCCCCCCCCCCTTTTTTAAATTGAATTATAAATGTATTTTTAGAATGCATGTACTTTTTACCATTTGTTTTTACTCAATTTCCAGTTCAAGAAATGAGGGAGAATTTATCTATCTTGAAATTTGTGTAAATTTCATTCTTGTTTATTATGCTTAAAATAAAAATCGACCATTTACAACGAACCTATCATTGAATTATTTTAGTGCTAATAAAAAATATACCTGAGAGAAAATAAGCTAAAACATAAGCTCTATAGTAAAAAAAAAAAAAAAAGCTTTTAAATATCTCACCATGACCAGCTTTCTAGCTCTTTCTGTTTAGGTTGTCTTTCAAGAGAACTTATTGCTTTCCTAGAAATATTGAAACTGTGCTGTTCCTTGGACTGTCAAGGGAAAATAGCAATTAGCATACTCCAAGGTCACGCTCTAGGTTAACAGGTGCATTGTGCGGAACGAACGTGCCCAGACACGTCCAGAACGTTGCCCTTTGATTGGTCCACGATTTTGGCGCCAAATTGCAAAGCGCCCCTTGTGTCCGCTTCCTGTACTAATGCGCAGTGATGATTAACCTATTGGATGGTGTTAAATGACAATTTTGACAGTTATGTGATTACCAAAGCAGGTTTGCTGGGGTACGAATATAGAATTCAATACTACTGCATATGCAAGGAAAGAATTTTCACATGAAACCTGTTAAGGCCTATACTATTGTACATTCGATAATGTTTTATAGAGGTAAGTCAATATCATCAATAAAACAGTTCTAAGCGTAGAGCACTTGTGTCCTACAATAACAAATATGAACAATGAGTATTTACTGATGAAAGATGAATAAAACTATAAGGTACATGTATAAAAGGTAAGTGCCACATTGACACTCAGGTTGAGGTATCAAATGCTTTGACAGTATGACTGCTACATTATGCGATCATGATTAATTTTACAAAACTTTTCTGACGATCAGATCTGGATTATTCCACTAATTTATTTCTAAAGTGACATGGGACTGCATTTGTCAAAATGAAAAAAAAGGAAATAAAGGCCATAAGTGATATTATTTCCATGTCTAATTAAAAAATTATTAATAATAGATATTAAAGATCTATCACTTCAATTAATCCAGGTTCAATACTGAAGCTATAAAGCCACGTTTTTATGTGAAAATTATATCTTGTTGGACTTGGGCTAGCTCTTGCACGATGGCATACTTCGTAGTAAACTTATTCAATCATGTATGTAGATTCTTCCCCGTTTTTAAAAAGTCATTATATAAGGTTAATTAGTCTTTGATATTCTGATATGCATGAGATGTGGTCCATCCAAACGAATGATGTCCATGATTGAAAATTGCACATTTATACTAATCACAATCTATAATATTATGTGAACTGTTGTGCAATTCTGTGCCCCCTATCTTTATAAAAGTAATGGAACATATGTAGTACGCGCAAGAAACATAAATATTTTCCTGTAATAATAAGTTGATGTATGGGCCCAGGGACCTAGCCAAAGGGGGGGGGGGGGGGTGTGGGGGAGCTTTAGGGTCAGACACCACCACCTTAACTCAAGGGCCTAATTAAGTTGTCATGAAAATTCTGCAAACTCGAATTTAGGGTCTATACATAATAAATAAAATAGATAAATGGAAAATATAAATAAACAAAATATGCTTTTGAAAAAGCATTACAATATATAGTTCTGGCTGCATGTATACATATAATTGCAAAAATATGAAACGAAGTAAGTACTTATAAATATGGGCCACCGTACTTTAACTAAACTACCATTACTTGGCTGGCTGGTTGAGACTTCATAATTTACAAATGATGTATAGCTGTGTTTGGGAAAATTGTCCTGATAAGATTTCAACTGTTATCAGTCAGGGGATTGTCTATTTATTCATGTTGGAAATGTCTAATTTTTATATTTTATTTTTGTCAAGGACCAGCTTTACAGTAATTATCTTTTGATGAAATTTGCGAACTATGGCTGCCATATCTCTGTGCAGTGGCCAATATTTTCAGAACCAGTAGATATATCTACCATGCACTGATAAATTTCTTCTCTTCTTGAGTTTTCTCCGCCTGTCACTGCTGCGCTCTCTTCTCCGCCTCGTGGTGTGCCGTTAAAACGGCCTATTACTAGGACGGCCCCTAACAAAAACGGCCTTCCCTGTTTTTTAAAGTTCGTTTTTAAGCGTCAAGATCCCACATGAGTTTTTTTTAATACTAAAAGTTTTGGTTGCAGTTTGGTGATGGTGTCTTTGTTACGTTGATAAGGTTGTTGTTTATTGCCGGGGCTACAAGAATGGCGGACCGCCGTTAACACGTCACCGAAACGGCCTCCGCATCCACGATGAAGGGAGTCCCCTTCTAGCTCCTTCTGCATCATTAATCCAGCATAACTTTTCTAGTCCGATTTCAAAATTTTAAGTTCCTAGAAATTGCGAAAACTCCTCTATCTATATATATGATACTGCAGTTTACAATTCTTAAGAGGTATTATTACGTATTTAGCGCGACGCAACAATATCCTATTTTGATAATAAAAATATTTAATATATTTAGTTTTATTGACCGCGTTAATATCTCAAGTTGATACATAAGTAAATCGAAAAATCGAAATAAAAAAATAAATAATCAGATCTAACACTACAACTACTAGACAAGCTATATCTACATGCATACTATACTATATACATATATATATATGATATACAAGACAAAGTAATATTTCAAGATAGAGTAACACTATTCATTGTCCTGGTCGCAGTTCTAATTAGAAAAAAAAAACGCATTGTTCTACCAGAATTGCCAGTTGAAGTTTTGCACACCTCCAACACCTTCAGGTGAGTTAAAGATGAACGTCTTTAGTTAAATCTGATATGTTCTATATTGTTACTATGTTGACTATAATTTGCAAAATGTATTCACTTTGTTTGGTGCAAATAAACAAACAAACAAACAAAAGAAAGTTAGGTGAGAAGGTCACGGCAAAATATGAGCAGTTTCTGATTATAGGCCAAGGCCAATGGTCCAGGCCAAGGCAAATAGTGTTTCTCACAGAAGCATTATGCCTAATATTTAATGTCAAAAGTACAATGCCCCAGCTTACAAACTAAGTAATTTCACAACATAATATTAAATAATGGATCACTTGTGTGCCTGTGTCTTGTTATTAGCCTAAACAGTAAAATAATGTGATGAATTACAGGTGTCTAGAAGTGAGACATTAAATTATTGTCAAATAGTGTTAATTTTAATCAAATTCAGCACATTCCTGAGCGCCGTCCTGTAGCAGCTGTAAGGAATAATGAAATAATAATTACAATGATGCTAATACAAAAATTTCAATTTTTTAAGGTTTTGAGTTTGTATGAAGCATTAACTCCAAAAATCTGCAAAATCTAACGCTTGGGACATATTACATGTTGCAGTTTGACTTATTACAACCAAAAAAAATATCCACATGTTTTTTGGTCATAGTTTTACATAAATGTCACGGAGAAAAACTAAAAATATAAATGTTACAAAAATTCTAAGCCCGTAAAAGCCCCTCTGTACAAATTTACATGAGTTTCCTATCTCTTCAATGATAATTGCAAATTTCAAAGTAATATTTTTCCCAGCTAAGTAATTTCTTTCCCAGCTAGGAAGTTGGGATTTCACTTGTTGATAAGTTCTGTCTATTTTGTTATGCTCCATGACATTTATGAAAAAATATGCCGAAAAACAAAGTGGACATTTATTATGGATCCATCAATCTCCCAATTTCTTGAAGGTTTTGCAAAGCTCTACCTAAAGACAAGAATGGAAACCTACACTTCCAAAACAATTAAGTCAAAACCAAGCCATAGATAAATTTTGAAGATACATTATTTTCTATCAAAATTGGAAGGTCCTCATTTGATGAGATTTTCATTGCATATTTCCTGAAACTGTCAATCCCTAGTTATTTATCATATCATTTGGAGTATCAGCAGGTTACATGTTTGTGTGTTTTACCATTGCCCTTTAGATTTTACTCAGTTAAAACACAATAACGGTCACTAAGTCAGGTTTATACCACAGGTTGAGTAAGTATATCAGCCAGTCAGAGGCCGAGTTTGCTAACAAATCAAGCAAATGGACAAACACTGAGAAAAAAAGTTAAGCACCAACAGATAAGACTATTAATGCCACTCAATTTTGCATCAAATTTGTATTATCATAATTTTTGTCGTATAATTTTAAAAGAAAAATGTGCTTACCTGGCTATCAGTAATATAATTTTCAAAACTGAGATGCAAATGTGAGCGACTGTTAGGCAAAACAACGTGAAACAAAACAATTCTTGGCATAAGTTAGTTATTGCCTGTGTACAGATCAATTCTATCGATCTATCAGTCTATCAATTAGTCTTTAAATCTATAAATCTATAAATCTATAAATCTATATATCTATCTATCTATCTATCTATGCTACTGGGTCTGAAGCTTAGTAAGCCAGTATCCAGAGGCAGACATATTGATGAGATGATAAGGCTTTGAGTCCAAACCATGTTACACATTTACTCCATGGGTGGGGTCTTCTACTTGCCTCAGCAATCTATTTGAATCAATAAATCAATCAATCAGTCAATCAATCAATTATGGTGTTAGCAAGCTAGCTTAGTATTTGCCTATTGCAAAAGCCTGTAGCATAATGACTGACCCTATGTATAATTATATTTAATAGTGGATTTTCACGGAAGGTTCTCTGTATTTCCACCAGGTGGCTAAAACAGAATACTGCAATTATATAGGCTGAATAAGTTCCCACTCTTGGTTGTGATTGGCTGAAGCAAAGTGCATCCTAGCAGCAGTATTGTTAGTGCATTTTAATGTATATTTGACACTTTATCATTTGGTTGATATTTGTTATTTTTCGGAGAAAGTTATATTTATGGAATCAGTTAGTTATTACCTATGGTGTCTGAAAAGCAAAATGAGTAATAAGAGGAGAGGAAAGACTTATTTCCTGCTGAATTCAGGGCTGTTCAGTGAAAAGACTCTATTTATGAGTCTAGTGCATGTGATGGTCCAACACCATCAATTAGAGATACGTGTTTGGTCCGACACCATCTTTTTAAGATGCCTATGATGGTACAGCACTCTATGGTACAACACTATAAAGAATTTTGCTTTTTAGGTATTATACCATGAAAAGATAAATTTGAGGGTGCAACACGATAACATTCATAATAATACCATTTTCAGACCTGTTGATCCTTTCACTAAATTTATAGACAAGATTTCTAATAACTGCTTCAAAGGTGCTAACTCTATGACTAGTGAACATCAGACTAGCACTACAATACTTGGGATAGCCCATCAGACCATGAAATGCATTGTTATATGCCACCCTTAGCTTTTTCAGGGTAGACATAAGATTTTCTTAACAGTACTTAAACACATAAAAAATTTACAAACAACATTGCACTGAATGTACATTGTCTCAATATATCCATGTCATCAGACGCATTTGAAGTTATAATATGTCCCAAATACCTAACATGATCTACTTTGTTAATTAAATCATGGCTAATGCTGAGAGAAGGCAGAGCAACATGCATTATGTACGAACTCCTTACCTGTTCTGTTTTCAAAAACCATTTTGAAGATGAAGAAGTACCTTTGAATTAACAATAATGATTAAGATATAAATCCTACACATTTCCTTAAACAATTCAGTCTTTATTTGACGAAAATCGGACAAATATTAGGGGAGCAGCAGCCTTTTAAAGTATATGCTGCGCAGCGTGAGCGTAGGCATAGGCCTTTTAGGCGATCCCGCCATGGGGGGCAGCCGGGAGTAGGGCCGGCCGGCTGGTAGACGGCGGAGGAGAGAAGCTAACAAGCGGAGCAGACTGAGAGGCGGAGAAAACTAAAGAAACTTATGGCCACCGTATTAAAGTTCTTAGAAAATTCGTATAGGATCCAAAGGTCATAGGTTTTCACATATTAACCAATGGTCTTCAAAGCTCATTGCTGAGGGTCGCTGTCTTGCTATCTATGTTTTTAATTTCCAATATTCCCACTAGATGGCTAAATGACCATAGCCTGCTGCCCTCTTGCGTTTAAGAACTTTTTTCTCTCAGCCAATCAGAGAAGTCGTGACAACGGCGCGAACAGTTGTGATCTAAAAATAGCATCCACCTCCAGAGAAGAGTCAACAAACTCGTTAGAGGGGCGAAGTTGATGTAAAATGTGAAAATTACCAGGATTTAGGGAGTTCTAAGCAAGATGAGTTCCAATTCTTCCAATTCTCACACGTCTAAAGGAATAAGGACTTACGTCGTTGTGATTTTAGGGGATGGAGGAGTTGGGAAAAGTGGTAAGAAAGATGTTTTTGTGCGAAATCGTCGAATCATCACATGATTGGGCACAGTAAACAAACTGCATGTACAGTGCATGCACCGACCTGTTTGTTTAATGAGTAGTTACCTGTGGGGTTTTGTAACATATGTGACTCGTAAGAATTAGAATCAGTTCATTTGGTGTGATCTATGTAATAATATAATCTTATTACACTCTTTGAAAACTCGAAACATGAAACATGCAGTACGTTGTTGGCTAAAGTCCAATATAAACCCGTGACGTCATATGCTTGGATGCAACTGATGACGTCACAAACTAATTACTTCTCTATTTTTGACCCTCATTAAACTACACGCAAATGTCACACTAATTGTGCTTGAACTAAAAAAATATGGTCAAAATCAGGGTTACCCACAATATGGTCAAAAAGGGTTACAAACAATATATTTATAATAATAAACGCGAATCACTACAATGTCACTACACCATTGGCACTATTTAAGTTAATATTAGACATTAAAGAATGCATGCAATCCACAATCTGGCTTGTTGGTCTTGTGTTATTTATACACATCTGGAAAGGTTGAATCATGTTTTGGGCGGGTTCGGTGTTGAGTTTGGTAGTTTTGGTATATAACTTGGTTGGTCTGTATAGGAGTCAGTGGTGGATCCAGAAAATCTCAGAGGGGCGCTGTCATTAAATTACCTGTGCCTCTCACTGACTTATGGCTATTGTTGCAATGTAAAATCGGCGCTGAATGGGGCAGTGGCACCCCCTCCCCCGTCTGGATCTGCGCTTGGGCATATACATAGATAATTTCTATATTTTTTGTTGTCTATTTCACTTCATTGATTTTGCTGATGAGTGGCCAATGCCAATTATAGCTTCATTTACAATTAGAAATTGTGCTCTTCACCTGCTTTGCTTGAATATTTTTGGTATGCCTGTGTAGTGTATCATGTATTATAATGTTTATATCATTTAGAACTTGTCTATAATTCAGTAAACAATTTAATGATCGACGATGGACTTGTACAAATTATGCTTGTGAGTTGAGCTTTAGCATGCTTGTTCATGAATAGCTCCGTCCAGGCACTGGAAATTGTTGCGGTGTTAACAATTGTCAGAGTACAGAGAATGATTGCGAAAGGAATTTTGTATCAGGATGTGGTGAAAAAATATTACAATGACCTTAATTCGCAGTGTCGTACTCCAGTGTCATGATCTAATGATCTGCCGTACTAGAGAGAAAATGATCAAATATAGATCGTATAAATCATTGTCATATGATTAACAATGTAGGAAACTTCAAAGAAATCATTATAACTTCGATCACCTTAGTCAATCATCATTATATGACTGACAATTTACGGACACTTCAAAGAAATTATTTGGTAGCCGCAGCTGTAGGGCCATTTTACTGTCCTAAAATATTGCCTTTCTGAAGAAATCGGCAAATCATCAATTTTGTTACATGTTGGTCACAGTTGCTATTAGCAACATGTAGAAAAGATGATGATTTGCTGAATTTTGTTTCGACAAGCAATGACAGCAATAAATACATCCTGTTTTAATTTGACTATTGCAAAAATCAAACTTGTAGATAGATAGATAGATAGATAGAATATTTATTAGCAAAAAATATTGTTGAATTAGCAAGATGAAATATTGATTTGCATGCTGCTTGTAGATTTGCTTATAATTTGCCAATTATAGCACTTGCAACATCATATAGTAACTAGTAGGATATACTGCCACTGCCCTGGGGCTGGATGCGATCTAGAAACCAAATGACTTTGTCGCTAGGAGACTTTCATTTTCTGATTAGACGTTCCGTTGATGTGATGAATATTTAATGTCTTTCTATTTATCTTGTTTATTTATAGCTCTCACCATGCAGTTTGTGTGCCATGAGTTTTTGGACTACCATGATCCAACAATAGGTGAGAAATCAAGAACACATGTTATACGCGTTTAACATTGTTTAAGTAGGACCCTTTCGATAAAAACTACTTGGAACAGTCAAATAGCTGAAATGACTTTGTTATAACTAGGTTTAATTTTATACGGGTCAGGGTTTTCTGATTTTCTGGATAATGAACTCGTGATAACCAGACATTAGTTATTTATACAAGTAGTTAATAAGGGCTGTTCCATTTAAAAAGGAGGGGGAGGGTGGTTCTCCAATAGAGAAAAAGAGAGGGAGGGGGGGGGGGGGGTTGACCAGTATTTTCTTGATATCTTAATGTAGAAAAAAGTTTTAACATCCAGTACACTTGAATTAACTGTTAATCCAGATCCAGGCATAGATGACCTTATTATTGATGCAATTTATAGTGAACATTTAGGTGACATACAATTACAAGAAAATTGGTAGCTTTAAATATAGTTTGAAGGTGGCCTCTACAGTGAATTTGTTTCAGTTGGTGGGTGTGAAGTAGAATAATTTAAAGAGAATAAATTCGTTCTTAAAAAAGAAAGCGTAAGAACTGACTATTTCTGGTTGTAGGCTTCATCAGTGTTTATGTTAAGTTCAGAATTTTTGTGGACTTAGTCAAAGCAATAACAGAAAATACAAGTAGCATATTGATATTTACGACAAAATCGGGGAAAAAAGTTAGATTTTTATGGCATAAGTCATAATTATGGTTATTAATTACTAAACATGCTAAAAACAGAATAGGCTGATTAATCTTTGCTGTTAGATGGTTATACTATCAGCGTTAAGATGATGATTACTTTTGAAAATTGCCAAGGTTTAATTGATAATTCTTCGTCATTAATTATATTTCATCAAATATTTTTATGCCATTCAGAGGATGCCTATCAGCAGCAAGCCAGAATTGACGGAGAACCCGCCAGGCTGGATATTTTGGATACAGCTGGTCAGGTAAAGACGGTTTTTATCTGAAAGTAGATTCCGTCGTTTATGAAAAACCATTACATTGAATCTTCTCATTTCAGTTTTGATTAAACACTTTAAGTTGCTGATGGTGAAGAATATTTGAAATTTGTGTCATGATATTTCGCTGGTCACTGCGTCTAGCTGACGCAGAACACAGGTAGGGGCTGCCATCTTCCAGGAGGGATTCCTCCCGGTAGCGTGTGCGCGCACTTCTTACTTTGTGGTGCGCTTCAAGTAGACCGAAAGGGATTTCCTGGTCTAAAAATAGCACAGCCAATCAGAAAATTCACCGCTGGACCAATCAGCCATGGGAGATGGGCAGCACCTACTTACCCTGCGCATTTACCACTTAGGCAGTAGCCAGCCAATCAGGATACAGCTGTATTAGTTAATTGATAATTGTTAATTGATAATCTGATAATCTGATATTAACATGTCAGGATTGAAAAGTAATATTTTATTTTTTTATGCAATATTTACAGTAGTACACGGATGTAACACCAGCAAAAATAGCATGAGAAATTAGATGTTGTTAAAAGAGTCGTGCAGATGTTGACAAAGAATGAGTTTCCAACATATGCGAGACAAATGTCGTATAAGTTTTAAATGTTCCTTATACTAATACAAAACATAGGATTAAGATGTTTTTGGTCATGTTATTGTCATGTGTAGTTCTTGATATTTTTTTGTGCAAGATGTGTCGTCATGTCAGTTTGTTTATACTATTGCTGGAGTATATTCTTTTTTTAATACGACAACCATTTTTTGTGTGTTTTGCAGCCGGAATTCACTGCTATGAGAGATCAGTACATGAGAAAGGGCGAAGGTTTCATAATCTGTTACTCCATAACAGACAGAAGAAGTTTCGAAGGCGCTCTAGAGTACAAAAAACTCATCGATCGAGTGAGAAACAGAGATGACATTCCAGTCGTTTTGGTCGGAAACAAATGCGACCTTGAACAAAGTCGAAAGGTGTGTATTAATGCAAGAGTGGTAAGAACTTCTCTAAGTGGACTGCACTGGCCTGGCATAGTGCACAGGGGCTTATCCAGCAATACAGTAAGACTAAATGTTCAAATTAGTGGAGTTTTGATTGGTTATTGACGATGTATTCAGAATTTCAAACACTTGAATTCAGAAATCAGAACATATTTATTTCATATTACACATATCAATCATTGATACAATGTAACATATATGAAACATAAGAATAAAATAAAAGATGATACATGTAATATGGGGAGACATCTCTTAAGATATTTGATATATCGCTACTGTGATGCCCCCCATGGTTTCCTGAGGACTCCCACCAATTCCATCTCACCTTGATGCTACTATTTAATATCTTTTGACAATGTGCTTGTGTTAGAACCTTCTCACTAGTGTCAAAGGCAATACAAGTTTACCCTAATCTCTATAAATTAAAGAAAAAAGATTTCTGCAATGTTCTCCCTCTTTGTTAACAGTATGTGTGATTTATCAGATGGTTATGCATTATATAATTGTCTTGAACTGCCAGTAGGTGGCATCATGGTATGTTCACTGTAACTGCTTTTGCTAGTGGAGCTCTCTGGTGTAATATATGACACTTGGTAGCTATCAAGCTGTGTGGAGTTGGATGTGTAATGACATTTTGATTGTTTTTTATAGCTATAGTATGTTATTTGTAACTTGCACTGTTTGCAGCCGACACATTTAGATGTATTTTGTATATCCTGTTCCATTTTTGGACCGAATACGGTTGGCATTTATTCACAACAACTCCTACGCTGATCGCTGATCGACATAGTAATAAACTTAATTATTGTTCATGGTCTTCTGCTGAATTTTTTACCAGATTACCACAGAAGAGGGCCGTGCTTTGGCGCAGCAGTGGGGTTGCCCGTTTTTCGAAACTTCAGCAGCTTTGAGGCATTTTGTCGACGACACTTTCCACGGTATTGTTCGGGAAATCCGACGTCAAGAAAGAGAAACTCTTCGAGCAAATGACAAACAAAAACGACGAAAAACTCCAAAACATATCCAGGGATTGTTGACGAGGTTAAAGGTATTCCGAAAAGGTTCAGCTGATAACACTTAATGTAAAGATTAAATAGTGTATTACGCAAAGAGATATGATATATTATTAACTAGTGAATTGATAATTATTGTATTTTTGCTATGGATCCAAGCACTTACTTGCAAAATGATTAAGTGATTGAGTGAAACGGAAAGCGACTGCTATGAGGCGTAACTGTAACTTTATAGCACTTAATATACCTCATTTCTTTGTGCAAAACTGTTACCTTGTACACTGAAAATCTTGTTATGACCTGAAGCAGAATTATTTGCTATTAATGTACTATTTATTTGTAGTAGTAACTTATTTATTTTTTTGTGCAAGAAAGATGCGGAAAAAGTGCAGTATAGTGGACCCAAATTATTGACCATATTTACAAGCCTCGTTGCCAGGCCTATGACGTAAAATGCTTTAATTCAATGAGTGACGTCACAAACTAACGGCGGCGGAGAGCCAAGAACGCAAGTTTATCATAGTCTATTTTTGCTTCTTCTTGGAGGCTGCTGCCCCAAAATCCCCGCTACTATAGACAAATGTATCATTATTGTGTGCCAGAACGAAATTCGAAATCTGGTCAAAATATTGATGATTTTTCTGTTTCATGGACGCCAAATATGGTCAATAATTCAGGTCCGCTATACTGCACTAAACCCAAAGATGCAGTTTTGGCAGTCTGTTCATTGCTCTGAATTAACACAAGGGGGCAGTGCAGTGCTTGTTGTATGGTGCTGCCCCCTTGCAAGGAAATAGTGACTCGTTAATACAGGTCATTTGAAGCAAATATATAACGATTAAAATTTTGAAACAATGATCACTAACGGTAGTTTTTACTTCTCAACTTTTGTGGTAGTTAATTAAGTCATACATTGTATAACACTTAATTTTGATACACTGCTCTGTGAAAGATGTGCAATGCCTTGAAAAAAAACTGATTTTGTTTATTAATTAAGCAAAAGTATTTAGAAAAAAAGCTAGTCTTTATAAGGGCAATTATTGTATGGGCACACCTTGTGCATCGATTAAATCCAATTGTATTTAGATTGTTGTATTGTGAATATATTTTCTTGCGCTTACACAATATGCGATATATATATAGCTGTTAAACCACAGAATAAAATTGTTGTTCACTCAAAATTTGTGATATTGAAATTCACAATGAAACATTGTTAGAGAAATTGAATGTGATATTCCTGATATTTTTGCTAAAATTTTGTGAAAAAGGTGTATATATAAATTTCTATAAAATGTTGGTTAGGAATCAATAATCAGAAAGTTTGTTAATACCTGGTTTTACAGGTGTCTCAAAAACAAATAGGAAACCATAACAACCTTCAATCTGCAGTATGATATGAGCACTTATTGAATTGTTATAGATATATCATCATATACAATAATTGTTGTAGTTTACTGTTATATGACTCATTTAAGATATCGTAATTGCTTGATTTCAAGCCAAGATGTTTGATATTTCCAAGTGGCTTGTAGTCGAGGTTTATGGTAATACTTTTGCACACGCATTTATCAATATTAGATAATACACTATGCCTGCAGGTTGTATATGCTTTATCTGCTATTGAAGCTTTATAATTTATTTTTTATACACTGGAATATTACAATCACTGCTGTTAGTGCAAATATAAATATTGTTATCCAGTCAGTATGACTTGACCATTCCTAAATAAAGGATGAATAGCTGTTGAGGAAGATATTATAAAGACATAAACTTGTTAAAGATGTAAGAAGTGGGGTCAATTGGAGTATATTGAATATGTGGGCACTTTGTTCTACATTGATAGGTAAGTAGACTACACGACATATATTATACTACATTTGTCTGAACCTCGCTAGATGTTGTTGAATTCTTTGAAAATTACAAAAAAAGTTAATTTTTCTAAATGAAAAAAGATTTCTTGTTAATGCTAAGTTACGAAAAAATTTGTCTGATCTTGACAGAAATAAACACGACTTGCGTTCTAGTGTTTATGATCTGACAAAAAGAATTTGTTTTCATCTGTTAACGTAAGTGACATCAACAGGTCAAAGTGCCCCCGTGTGCAATGTTCTCGCATTTCTCCTACATTGTTTTCATTTGTTAATGAAACTTATTTGTTAGAATACTCTTCGACCTTTGGACTGAGCTGTATATATTTTGTACACAATGTGTTATTTACTGTTAATATGATTACTGTTTTGATTTTGTAGGTTCATATTGTTAGTTATCATATCAATGATAACAGGCAGTTTGATTTGTCACGCATGAATTAAAGTCTTGTAATCATTTGAAATGAAAATAAGGTAATTGTGACAATGAAATTATGCTTGTAACCCAACTTGAATTGTTAAATTCAAATTGTGATAATTTAGCTCATCTGTATCAATTTTTTTATAAAAATGAGAAAATGCTCATATCCAACTATGCCTAATTAGTTAGACTATGATAAATGAAAGGCAAAGAAAATTGAATAGGGTCAAAAGAACTTTAGAAATGCAATATTTTTTTGATGGTGAATTTTTCTTGTGGAAATGAGGTATGTTAATTGAAACGGAATGTGTTTTAAACTGTAAGAAAGGTGTCTAGATGATTTAATTACAGTGGAACTTCAATTCTCAGACCATGAAATTTTGTGATGTAGTCATTGATAAACTTCACGTGTAGTTATGGACATTCATATTATTCTAGAATAATATTATGTATAGACTCAATAAAAATTTACGGTCAAACCCGCCGTAACAGTAACGCTAAAGAAGGGTCACCTACTGTAAACAACCTATTACAACTTCCTCGATCTGCATTGAAAATTCAGATCAGGGGAGTTGTAAGTGGCCGTTGACAGCTGGATGTTGTTTGATTGCGGAATAAAATATACCTGTCTTAAATGGCCAACTTGATCAATAGAGTCTTTTTACAAAACAGCCCTGAATTCAGTAAGACATAAGTCCTTCCTCTCCTCTTATTACTCGTTTTGCTTTTCAGACATAGAAGAAAATCAATAACTTATTCCATAGATATAATTTTCTGAGAAAATAATATGACAAAATAACATGTGGACGGTCATTTTGAACTTCATTGTGAATGAAAGATTCTATGTTGTGAACAAAATGGCTGTGGTACAATTTTGGTAGAGCTACTGTTATGTACGGGTCCTTCGTTTGGCCTGAAATTCTTTTTAGCCCAGATTAAACTAAAAGTATGAAATATCACTTTTGAACATTGCAATGCATCAATATTGTGAACATTCCTATTTATATTTTATCATGGACTATGTTAGAAATGTGAGAATCCCTTTTTTTCAACATGTAGTTAATGCAATTTCTGGAGATGTTGTATACAATGTGATGAACAAATGAGCCACAGAGTGCCGCGAGTTGAAATATTTGGTTTTCTTTGCCTTTCATTTCAACAATAATAATAAACTGTTTTCAATAGCATTATTCAAATTGGTATGGTTTATTGGTCTCTCATTTTGTAAATAGTTGAGTCAAGTGCAGCCCTCTGAGGAAAGTATTTACCACTCCCAGGAATACTTTGGAATTTTGTTTTGTTGACTTGCTCTGTCTTTTTGACTGTACCTTTTTGTTTTTTCATTGAAAATAGGCTATCGAATATATTTGCAAGAAGTTGAAAAACCTTGGAAAACGGGTTGTGAATTTCATCTGAAGAGTCACAGACTGATAAGGAACCTATTCCAAAATGTTTGAACGATGTGCACTACTGACAGTGAATTTCTATAAGTATAACTATATGGTTGTCGCGACAGGATCTTTTGAAAAGCTTTGGTTGTGACCAGAATGGGACGGTTGTCGCAGTTTACTGTATTGCTCGATTTAAAGCCAAGGTGTTGGATATACATGGAAAGTGCAGCCTTCTAAGGCAAGTTCACGCCACTATCGAGGGTTGATTGGTCTAATGTTCAAGGTGTTTGCCTGCTATTGCAAGGTTGTGGGTTCAAACACCACAATGGCATCGAGGAGTTGGGCAGATCCTGTTCAACCATTGCCTCACCCCACCCAGGTGCAATGGATACTTGGCATTAAGCACCTACAGTGATGGCACTGGTGTGAGCTCTCAAGCCTCTGCGGTTAACCCTGTGTTCACAGCTGAATACTTCCAGTGAGTTGAGAAAGACTCAGGATTGGTCTGCCGAGGATGTACAGCTCATCCAATATTGAAATAGAATTACTGGATATATATTGGGAGGCTGTCTTGGCTTTTTTTTTATCAAATCATGCTCAGTTGCAGGATGGGTGCAATAATATCAACTGCAGTTAAATGTATTGAAGAGACAACAGTTCAAGCTGAGTGAAAGACTCGTCGAGAAGAAATCGCAATCTAGTAGAGACAACCTCCTGTTTGATGGCATATCCGAGGGATCCAAAGAGACCGAGACAGACTGAATATTATCTACAACATCCTAGAGACCCATGTGGTCATCCCCGATGCAAGAGACATTAACATAGTCCGATGCCACAGGATTGGTGCTTCCAGACCCCGGTCCATAATAATACACTTGCATTGGTATGGAGACAGACAAAGAATCTGGGAAGCCAGGTTAAAGCTAAAGAACACCAAGTTTTGTGGATGAAGATTTTCCAGCTGAGATTGTACAACGAAGAAAGAAACTTCTACCCATCCTGTGGAAGACCAAGAAAGAAATATGACAGCTTTTTTGTCAGTGGACACACTGGACAGGCTACATTTGATTGGTGCTAATAATAAACACATTGTAGTGGATGTGAACTCCATGCACCAAGGGCGTCGATTCAGGGGTGGGGGATATATACCCCCGCTTTCTGAGAAGGGGGATGATCAATGCAATCATCCCCCCCCCCCCCACCCTGAAATTCACTAATGGAAATTACCCTTTTTCCACACTTTAGTTTTGGAATATTTGTGTTAAACAGCTTTACACTCGATATCACAAATCAGTACAAGTTAATAAGTGATCCACCATTAATTTACCTCTTGGCTAGTGTCCGCACATTAACTGCTACTACTTGTACGAGCGAGGGAAAGTCACAGTGGGACAGACAAAGTAGGCCGGCATCCCCCCAAACCGTCAAGAAAAATCGATGCCTCTGCCAAGTTGCACCGATTACCTGCAGCCTTAGATGCCAAATATGTTACCACTGTGAAGAAAATCAATAGCCTGGCCTTTTTTGGAGAACTGTCCACACTCAAATTTCCATCCTGCTCCAGTCAACCAGAAATTTGCCAATGTGGAACAGCTGTACCAACATACCAAAGCAGAAAAGGCGAATGATCGAGTAATTGCAAGGAAGATCTTGCAGGCGGACAGCCCAGCAGAATGCAAGAACCTTGGAGACAGTAAAGGCATCTGCCACATGGGACAATGAAAAGGAAGCAGTGCATCAAGCGCTCTCTATCTGCAATTTTCGCAAAATGCGCCTCAAAGACTTTCTTCTTCAATCCAATATACCTTGCAGTTAAAAGAGGTCAGTCATAATGATCTGTTCCGGGGTACTGTGACTTAGTAAGGTTATGGCGACCAATGAGACTCAGTAGCAAGGCAAAAATATCCTTGGAAAGCTGCTGTCTGAGATTCGGGACAGCTTCATTTGATGCCGTTTGCTACCCATCAATATATGAACTACAACATTTGGGGAAAATTTGGGCAGTTGAGCAAAAGACTAGTCGAACCATCTAGTAGATGGTTCCCTCCGACGTAAAGTTTTTGGGCACTTTAGGTCTAAATCGTACAGAAATTTATAGCTTATCTCCCTTTAGTTAGAACTATATTATACAAAAATTTCTTTACTGTATAGACTTCAAGTGCCCAAAAAATTGCCTATTTTTGTTTAGGTCTATATTACACAAAAATACCTATTCATGTAGGATATAAACCCAAAGTCCTGCCTTAGACCCATGAGTGATTTAACATAAACTGCAGCCATCCAACATACTGTTGTACAACATACACCCATGCTGGATGACAATGAAGCATTCTGATTGGCTCACTACTGCTGAGTGGAGAATATAATGCTTGTCAGTTCATTCTGATTGGAAAGCTGCCCATGAGGTTTATCCGATATATATCCTGTGCATCATTCAAGCAGCTGCGTGATCTGAAGGACCCAGGTTCAATTCCAGGCACCCTTCATGAGCAAAATCCTAGTTTAAATGAAATGTTAGTTGAGGAAAATACCCCATCAATTGGGGTGAATGTGTGACAAGGGTGGACTCCTCTTCGTCTTATCTAATTTCAAAAAATGTATCAATATTTGCTGGGGTTGGGGAGATTTAATCTTCTCTGCTATTTTCTTTAGTTTTGCTGCAAGAGATAAAATAGATAAATAAAAATAATTAAAATTCATAAATATATTAAAACAAATAGTTAAATAGAAATAAATATTATTAAATCGTCAATTATATTTTTTTGGTATTTCAATATGCAGTTATAAATATTTAGGCAATATTAAGTTTCTGGTTTCATTCACTTAATCATTTTAATCTTAGAAAAAGAACCTAGCCTTTGAAAGTCCTATGCCTAGCGCTCCCTTTACCCTTCACCCCGCTCTGTCTACACCTGGTGCTCCCTGCCTCACTTCTATGGGTGGCGGCCTAGCTTAGTGGTAGCACGCTGGGCTTCCAACCACTTAGTCCTGGGTCAATTCCCATTCGAGCCTAAGTTGGATGGCTGTTTCACCCATCACCTCATTGCCATGGTCCCTACCTTTCCTAATTAGCCCAGCAGGTGCATAAATACAGGACGTAATACCCTATTCCACCCACCCACCACCCTTCCTCACTCTTAAAAATACAATTACTTGTTATGGGATACAACAAGAAAATCCATACTTTTGTTCATCATCAGAACTAGTACTTTGAACAGTGGATGCTCTGAAAAAATACATAAATGAACATTTTATTTTAACATAAGTATTACTCAACGATTAAGTATCTGAAAAATCAACCCTTTTTCATTTGTATAAGTCATCTGCAAAGGATTGTGGGATTGTCAGGGTTAGAGGATGCATCCTTTGTGAATAAATGCAATTAAGTGACAACCTTTGATTGTTTAACTAACCTACATCTACTTACTCATGGCATGATCTTTGACAAATTTGGATTATTCTCAGTTTGGGAGGGCAGGGGCCTAGCTCAGAGGTAGCGCTCTAGGCTTCCAACCACTGGGTCCCGGATTCGATTCCCCGGTCGAGCCTAAGTTGGATGGCTGTTTCATCCTTCGTCTCATTGCCATGGTCTCTGCCTGTCCTAATTAGCCCAAATGGTGCAGAAATACAGGACATAAAGCCATAATCACACACACACACATTCTCAGTTTGGGGAAGCCCAGCACATCAGATACATGTGCACACATAGAAAATTTGGCCTGATTATTTTTAGCCTGAGTATACTCGCTCATATTTGTCACAGATTGTCGAGCTATTCCTGTCTCGGTTAGACTGGTTATGACATGGAAGTCCTGGCATTGCTGAATGGTGTCTATTGTTGCCAGCTTCAATTCCATACTTTGGACTCCTGAAGGATTGACCTCTGCTTTCAGGATTTCTGGTCAGAGATGGTGTCGTCGGATAGTAGTAGTCAAAATCAGATGGTGCATTGCAATCATGTCTGGTCCAGGTGGTCTCGTTTTGTTTCTGTGCTTGCATGACAGCCATAATATGTCTCGCCTTCCTGCTTTTACATGACTTGATTTTGATGTTACTTTTACGTGCATGTTCGGTTGCTGCACTTGTGGTGTATCCTTTGCACATTGGGCGGGGGCCTAGCTCAGAGGTAGCGCTCTGGGCTTCCAACCGCTGGGTCCCGGGTTCGATTCCCGGTCGAGCCTAAGTTGGATGGCTGTTTCATCCTTCGTCTCATTGCCATGGTCCCTGCCTGTCCTAATTAGCCCATCAGGTGCAGAAATACAGGACGTAAAGCCCTAATCCACCCACCCATCCTTTGCACATTCAATTTGAATTCTTGGCTAACATAAGGTTGTGCCTCCAGGGCAGGATTGTACAGTGCCATTTCATTGCTCTCACGAGATTCCCTCGTTTCCTGCATAATCCTTTGAGTATCTATGTTCACGTGAGCTTTAGACTTCTGTTCCTCATGACGTTGCTGTGCTTGCATCCGGTGTGCTAGAAGTCCTTAATTTGCATTTTATATAGCTGCACTTTCATACATTATATTAGTATCTATATCTATCTATCTATCTATCTCACTGCTCAGTTCTTTTCGTGAGCCTAGCTTTAAAGGTTTGCTGTTCACAACTTTTGCTAAGCTTATTCTTCTGCACTGACTCGTTTTGCAGTCTAGACCTTTCCATATCTCGATGATGCATTTTGGATTGAATCAGCTGGGCATATTGGTTCAAATGGTATTTGTGTTCTAGCAGTCGTTTGGATTGGAATTTTCTTGCCACAACCATCTCTGGTCAGAGAACCTTTTTTTGACATTGTTTTCATGCTTGATGTTGCATATATTCACCTCTATCCATTCCTGGAGCTTAGCAATCTCTTCTTGCGGTGTCATTACTGCAGACTGGTCCTCATGAGTTCTTGCCTTGGCTATGTCATTGACCACAGATTGCTTTGTATGTTCCTGATCATGGCTCTTTATCCTTGAACCAGATCGATTACTATTTCCCTTGATCGGTTATCATGATTGACTTTCACTTGCGAATCCATTGCTGTATCTATTTCAACGTTTTCCATTCTCCTTTCAGACATTGTCATATGAGACAACTGGTCATTCATGTGCAATTCACTACTTCTGAGAACTGTCTCGACAGCACTGCTAGTCTGATGTACCTCCTTGCTCTATGTCCACATTGGCTGTGTCTTTCTTCCAGTTGACATCCTTCGTTCATGGTTGGTTGGTCATGATTGGTTGTTCACATCCTCTGCCGAGGGTGGGGGCCTAGCTCAGAGGTAGCGCTCTGGGCTTCCAACCGCTGGGTCCCGGGTTCGATTCCCGGTCGAGCCTAAGTTGGATGGCTGTTTCATCCTTCGTCTCATTGCCATGGTCTCTGCCTGTCCTAATTAGCCCAACTGGTGCATAAATACAGGACGTAAAGCCCTAATCACCCACCACCCAAACACCCTCTGCCGACCCCTTCTCTCATCTGCTGGGGATCCATAGTTGGCATCATCCACTTTATCAAATCTCTTCATTTGCATATTATATATTGGTTCAAATTATACATTGGTTCATATTATATATTGGTTCAAATTTAATGTTATTCAATGTTTTTATTATTATTATTTTTTTTAATTATCATATTAGCGCCTAATGTCACTTGTAAGCCCGAATGGGCTGGGGAGTTACAATTGTCATACCTGTTTTTTTGTGTTTAATGTTAATAACTCTATGTGACTAAAATAAAAGAATTTCGAATCATAATTATCATGTTTTCTTTATTTGAGTCAGAATGCTTGGCGTTCTGGTTGGTTACATCCCTTGCCATCAACTGAACTCTTTTCAAAACTCATTGTCATGCATTTCTTTTTCCTCTCTTGGTAATCTTTCACAAAAATCAGCATCATGCCATCCCAGATAATAATGGATTCCTAGTTCTTACTGTCAATTGCAGCACTATGTACTGGCATTCTATTTTTTTTGACAATGATAGACTCATCTGCCATGATGACAGCTGATTCATCTGATATCACTGGTTCCTTAATTTTGTCTTCTTTCCTGGAGATCAGTTCTTGGCTGGGAGGTACCCTGCGATCATTGGTTTCAATTTCATTCATTTGCAACTTACTCCTATCGTTTGACCAAGCCATCTGCTGACCTCTGGAACTGATGTAATCTTGCCCAGCCATAAATGCAAATTTTAATGTAATTTTAGTATTGTTTAAATAACCTACATCTACTTACTCAGATCTTGGCTTGGAGGCACCCTGCAACTTCAAGTTTCATTCTTTTGACCGAGCCATCTGCCAACCTGTGAATCTGATGTAATCTTGGCCAGCCTCGGCTTTCAAGGGTGTCTTCTGATCATCTATATCGATATTGCTGTTCTGTTGATACATTTTGCTGTTACTGGTGAATTCCTTACTGTAGACTAATTTCTCACAATCTTTTATCTTTTCTTCCTTTTCGTCGTCTGAACTTGGAAATACAAAGCCTCCCACCACTTTTCTTATTCTCCATGAGACATTTTATTGCCATCCTCACTGACAATGATGGGATTCTTTTGCACCTAATCCCCTTTTCTAACATCACTCGCTTCCATTTCGCTTTCTTTACTGGATAGAGAAATGCTGCTGTCTGACGCAGTCTTGTCTGAACTGTTAGTGCCTGATGCTGGCTTGTCAATGCTTGATATTGAAGTCACAGACTCCTGCCTCACATCTGCATTTTAGTTCAGACCGTTAGTTCGAGATTGTCTCCTGCGAACTAGAGAATCCACACTTGATATGCTTCATTTATTGAAGATTTTTAGGGCTGGGGCCTACCTCAGAGGTAGTGCTCTGGGCTTCCAACCGCTGAGTCCCGGATTCAATTCCCAGTTGAGCCTAGGTTGGATGGCTGTTTCATCCTTCATCTTATTGCCATGGTTCCTGCCTGTCCTAATTAGCCCAACTGGTGCATAAATACAGGACGTAAAGCTCTAATCACCCACCCACCTTTGAAGATGCCTTTAACTCATTTTCTTTGGAGACTTCCATGTCAGAATCTTCATCAAAATCCATTCTAGTTCTCATCCATTCTTCTAACTTAGGCATTACTGCCTTGTGCTTTTAACCTTGAGGAACAATCTTGAGAGAGATGCTTCTTGGAGGGTTGTTTGTTCCTTCTCTCCAGTGTTTCGTCATTTGCTCTGGTTGCAAATGAAAAGATGCAATCTGTTGCATGAGCTTTCCCTCGGAAGCGCTGAATGTCGGTTGAATCCTTGGCTCATGCTTCGACATCACTGATGCAGCTCTTGCTGTGCCATCGTCTTCACCGGCTCATGTTGAGACATCACTAACCTATAGCTCAGTCATCAAGGGGCAACGGCTCTGTCCAGTAGTCTTTCTGTTTGCCAATAATCTTGGTTCTGCTTTTGCTCTATGCAAGATCCTGGACTCAGACTGTCCATCATCAGATGATTGAGCTGGTTTCAATGGCCTGCATCGCACCATCCAGCTCCATCTTGAGTGCTACTGCCTTGTATCCAGGCTCGTTGCATTCGCCGGACTTGGCTTTTCTAAGCACTGGCATGTAAGGCTCTGACCTATCAAAATAAGCCGGCCTTGCTTGTGGCTTTCCCACAGTTGGAAGCCCACCATCTTAAACACCAATATGTCAATTCAACAGCAAGGTCAAACAACTGAGGTCTTTAATTTTGCTATTCTAATCACATTATACTGTTTTGAGGTATGGGGAAGGCATTTAATATATACGTCAGTAAACTATTTCAGTTGGAGAAAAAAGCTATAAACATGGCGCTGCTATGCAGCAAACCTCATCGAACATGCATTGAAATTATTATTGAAGATTTTCCACAAATGAAGATGTTGTCTACACAGGTAAATATTTATAAAATCAACAGTTCTAACTAAAAAAACTAAGAACAGCCTTCGTTCATGATTGTTCCCAGCTGGGTTTGAACCTACAACCTACCTACTTACCTACCTACTTACCTACCTACTTACCTACCTAACCTACAACCTACCTACCTAACCTAAGCCTAACAGTCCTACAACCTAACCACTACACCAGCCAGTCATGTAGAAACAAGGTAGCCTCGTGTTAGTATATGTAACAGAATTACATTTTAATGTTGTATGGCTTGATAAATGTGGCCTCATTATCCCGGCTTATTCATTTTATTTGATTGTTAATTCATATATAGTTGTGGATTGGTGCAGTGGAAGTCTCTGGATGTCTTGCTGTGTGCTATATAATTAATTAACGACAGTTACTTATGGAAGTGATATAAATTAAATGATCAACTTTATTTTTGGCATAGGTTATTATGTTATTAGATGTTAAAAAAACTAAGGTAAATTTTTTTAAACTGTTAGTCAAAATGCAGTCCAGAGTGGACTTGAACCCAGAATAACAGCTTCACATGGCATACTTATACTCCACCGACTGTGCTGACTCGGCACATCCAATCAATGTTGTTTGTTTTTTTAGACTGTACAGTAGCTCTGTTTCACATTGTTATTTATAACAGATTTTATTCAGTAATATAATTTTGCATTTTATCATATAGATATAAATCTTTATTTCGAACGTAAAAAGTACAGCGAAACAATTAAAAAAAAAAAAGATTCATAATCGATAAAAATAATAGAAAGTAACACTTGATGTTACAGAGCACTAATTGGTACATAAAATTTCAACAATTTGAGACGTTTCATCTCCAGCCAGTAACCACCGATCAATGCTATCACGTCTACTTATTAGCTCTCCCACCTGGAGTCCTTTTTTTCACATCTTCAAATTTACATTCACTCAACCAGCTTGATACCACAATTCAGCAGCTTACATTTATGGGATGGTACAGAAATGTATCAAGTGTAACATTATACTTTTTAAGAATATATCTTAAATTCCTACCCAATGGGGTGTAACTCCTCATAGCATTTCTATAGACAAAACTTACAACATAATTTTTACTGTAATAACCAGAATAAAAGAGTCTTAGAAATCTTTTACAATAATACAATGAGTGGAACTTGATCAGAGATAAAGGGTAACATATCACAATGCGTTTCTCTAGGTATTTTCCAAATCCTTCTTCTGGCTTTTCTGGGGCGGGGGCCTAGCTCAGAGGTAGCGCTCTGGGCTTCCAACCGCTGGGTCCCGGGTTCGATTCCCGGTCGAGCCTAAGTTGGATGGCTGTTTCATCCTTCGTCTCATTGCCATGGTCCCTGCCTGTCCTAATTAGCCCAACTGGTGCAGAAACACAGGACGTAAAGCCCTAATCCCACCCACCCACCCATCTGGCTTTTCTGTGCTGAATTGGAACCATAAAGGCTAGCACAGTATAAATTAATCCCATCGTACAGCCACAACCATTGAGATAAAACTCCTCCCTGCTTCACACCATTACTAACATTAAAATAATCAGATCTCGTATCATTAAAGCTGATTCTAAAACTTTGTTGAAATTTTTAACAGTAATCTAACATACATTGGATTAAAACCCCTGTCATTCAAACATGTAAACAATTTGGTATACTGAACCCTATCAAAAGCTTTACTAGCATCTAAGGCCAGAGAATAATGGTATGGCAACCTAATCAAGATTCCCACAAAAGGATTTGAACTGAGTACCTCTTGAACAAAAGGCCGATGTGCAACCAACTGAGCTATCCAGTAATAGGCTGAATTGTTGCTCTTTGATATCAAGGAATGCTATAATTTTTCACATTTTCTCCTCAATATGACAGATGTATTAAGTTTATGGACAACTACACTATTTTATACATATTCTGGGAATGTTTCATGCACGTAGGTGGAATAGCTTCTGACTACTGCTCTGGAAATTAAAAAAATTAATTATTTCAGTTTTTCCTTAATTTTGTAAAAGGTAGCTGAGATATGGCAATGTGACTATCAAAAGGCACAACTAGGCCATAAGGATTAGTGATCTACTAAATTTGATCAATGTGTATGCAGTAGTGTCAGAGTTCTGCTCCGGAAGTGACGTGTGGCATCCGCCCGCCCGCTGCCCACCGCATCATTTTGCTATAGTGACTACAAAACCTCTTCAAACAAATACTCATTCACTGGGGTAAAAAAAATCAAATCAGCTCCTTTTAGAGCAAAGAGTGCACCAATTCTGCCACTCAGTGATGCCCATCTGTATAAAGTTCTTATATTACAGTATATTTACAGTAACATAGCTAGGTTTAGAATTAGTTCGCATAACCTCAAAATAGAAAAAGGTAGACACGAAACCCCTAAGGTACGACTCGAAGAAAGAATCTGTGAGAATTGTAATAACAACAATGTAGATGATGAATTTCACTGCCTCTTAATATGTATTGCCAATAATGTTCCAAGAATAGAGCTAAATAAACTTAGTAAATATATTTCTGACTTCAATAATCTAACCCCAACTAAACAGTTTCAAGCAATAATGTCCAGCAAAGAAGCAGGTGTAATTAATGCTCTTGGCATATTTCTAAACCATGTCCCATAAATTTATTTATTTTAGTTGTTTTTTTCTTCCCCTGGGCACCGCATACTATTATTTATAAACCATACATGGATAGCCAGATTGGTTAAACCACTGGGACAAGCAGTATATATTTGTCTGTTTTTTTATTTGTATTATTAGTATTTTTTACTGGTCACAACCGGGACCAATTTGCTGTAAAATACATAGTTACAACATTTAATATAGACTGTTAGCTTAACACTTTTAGTATTATTTTCTTATTACTGTAAAAGTACTGTATTATTGTATGTTATTATTGTATGTTTGACCCATGTATCAATTATGATAATATCATGTCAATAAAATTATATATATATTCATGTACCAGTTTGTAATGAGATTTTTGTCAAAAACTCAACAGTGGCTGTCCCGATAACCAGACAACAGCATAAACTCAGTATTCCAAAGATGCCGGACATCTGCCTTCCAGAAAACAGTTTATTGGTGTTCAGGAATGGAACAATATATATGACACAGTAGATCACTTTTGCAGTGTACACACTTTTAAAAAAAGAACAAAAGCCCATATAATTACCACTTAACCTTAATCATAACCTTGACATAACTCCTTTAATTTCATATATTCTACACCTAAATGGTAATAGCACAGAGGGCATCTCATGACAGGACCAATAAATTCTGATATTGGTAGGCAATATTGGTCATGTGAAAGAAATATTGGTAGGCAATATTGGTCATGTTATAGTGAAACTGGCACACACAAAAAGTAAAAATAATGAAATTATAAAATCTTAAATTTATAATGTTAAAATTAAATTCACATTATAAATTTAGGTGTAGAATATAACAAATGGTGGATCGAGAGTCGACCAATATGCAGTTTTACTAGCCAGTAAAACATCATATTGACCAAGTCACTATTTATGTAATGTTGCATAAGTGAAATGATTCATGACAGCATTGATCTGGTCTATGTGAAACTTTTTGTATGGATGGAGACACATTGCAGTTGCAATCTTCAAACGACAGGCGTTTGCCATCATGACAGCACAAGCAAGTTAGCATACAATAAGACCAAGGCTACTGACTTTGTTGAGAATAGCTTGATAGGGCCAGTTTAATAAAAAAAACATCATGTAACACATCAAAAATGGCAATATGTTATACAAAAATAATTTTCCTTCTTATTCTAAGTGATAACTTTATATATGTATGGATATTTACCACTTATTTTTGGGGAATTCCTTGCCAGTACGTTGGGAATGTCCAATTCTCATCTCTAATGGCAGCTAATTGGCATATTTCACCATCTACACACATGATGTTCTTTTTGATTGGCCAATATCTCCCAAGCACTGTGTGCTGTCAGCTTTAGGCCAATTGAGTGACCCAACTGTACTCAATGTAAACAAAACTAATTGATATGAAATTTCATGTTTAAAGTGTAAGACATTCAATGTCATAAGCCAGCCTATAGGCTATTAGACACATTTGTTTGTATTTAAGTCTAATTTGTAAACTAGCAAAAGAATTGCCATCAAACTCAGGGCATTTCCTAATGTATTCAGCTACATTCTGATTGGCTGTTGCAAATGATATAGCTGCCTCTTGAGATGAGAAGCCAATTAAGGCAGTCAGGAGCCTTGGTATTAGTTAAAGTATAAGAGTTGTCATCACTGAGAAATGTCATATATGTTGGCAAACGCCTGTGTTCAAACTTACCAATTTGAAGTAACATAACTTATCACAGTGTGCTGTCACCTAACAGCCCAGCGACGACCTAATTATGGACATTCTTTGCTAGTTTACCTAAACAAAATGATTGGTTAAACTATGTAGGCGATAGGCTGAGTATAGACTTAAAGAAATATTTTCTTAAAAATACAAGAGCAATGGATTTATATTTTTTTACTTTAGGCAATTTTTCGGATTTTCCTGCTTATCAGAACAAGAATTGCATAAATTCAGCGCATGAACATCTAATTATTCTGTAATTTCATTGTTAGATCTTTAAGTTAGGTCTATAAGAGAAATTGATTAATTGGGTCGCTGGGACAGTGTTATGTGAGATTCAGCAATGTTATGCACAGTTATTCACATATATCTGTGAAATCAGACCCATATCTAACGAATCCAGCAAACAATTTTCGACAGTAAGAAATGGTTCATTATAATTTTAGGAGTCAAAATTCATGTCCACCTGTTTTTTTTGGCATGGAGCAGCACAAAATGTGAGCAAACAGTCAAACCCAACTTTCTAGAAAATAAAAACAACTATGAATAAGTTTGATCTCCATTGTGATTTCTGCTACTTCTCTGTGACCATGACAAGTGGTCACAATGATGACAAGTTGGCAAAAAATTATCATTGGAAAGATAGTTAAAAGTTGATTGGCAGAAGCGGATTTAAGGGGGGTTAGGGGGTTTAAACCCATCCCCCTTGGCCTAGAACAGTTTAATTTTAAAATATCAATTTTCAGCGGTCCTTGCAATACATTTTGATTTGCCTCCCCCCCCCCCCTTGAACATATTCTGGCTCCGCTCCTGATTGGTACAGGGAGGGGTTTTGGTTTAAAAAAGTTTTGATTCATTGGTGACATTCCTGGGAATTTTGATGCTGCTACAAGCTAGCTTTTTATAATAAAATTTTACTGAAAAACCACCTCTGGCATAATTACACCTGCCTCTTGCATTTAATATGGCATCCAATCGGATGGAATTTCCAAGTGCACAGAAACATCCTGATCATGTGATCAGCACGTGCAGTCGAACGTTTACAGCCAAATCGGCTTTTTGGAACAATACAAAGTGCCTTTATAGTCGAATGAACTAATGTTGCTTGCAGAGCACTTAAGTCTGGCGACAGTCAGACTTAAAACCAGTTCTGATAGGCCTAGACTGCATAAAGGCAAACTTGTCAATAGCGGAACAAAATTGATTTGGCACTGTCTTCCAAGACATTGGGGTCATTCATTATTTGGCTTGTCTTCTTTTTTATTATCCCTGGAATAGTTATACAGTGGATGGATGTTTTTTTTTTTTTCGTTCTCCGTTGACTGCTGACATCATGCATTTCAAGGCATGTGATTCGACAGTCTCAACATGTAAACAACTGAATATGACAAAAACAGAGCTTGAAAACCCCAGTTTCTTTTTTTGTTGTTGTTTTGTTTTTTATGGTTGTCATCTGTTTGATTGTTTAAGGTTATCCTTTGATATTTGTTTTAATTATTTTGTACTCTGGCTTGTTTACCAAGTTTTTCATGAAACTTGGAATCTGTAACAGCAAAAATAGGGATTAAAAAAGGATTAGCAGGCAAGACCTGAAGTGATGTCATATTCTGACTCGGTGTACAATTCTGATTGGAATTCTTCGTTATCATTACTGGGATAATAAGCCATGCCACCTTTTTGACTTACAGTAGAATTATGTTGCATCATGATATTTGCTTTTTGCAGCAATGATTGTCTGTGGGCCTATATTGTGCATTGAACACTGGGTGAAGACCTCCAACCCCAGCGGCTAACACAGGGCTCTGTACAGTGCAAACTCTAGTTTTGTCTTTTTGACTCTCCTGAGCCTGTATGGATGTTATTTTCTCAGAAATAATTACGAAGAATTCCAAGTGAAATTTTGCAAGTAGTCAAAACATGACATCACTTCAGGTCTTTTCTGCTAATCCTATTTTAATCCCAATTTGCTGCTACAATTTCCAAGTTTTATGTGAAATTCGGTAAACGGTTCAAAGAGTACAAAAGAATTCAAACAAATGTCAAATGAATAAATATACAAAACCAAACGGATAACAACTATATACAATATGTCGAGTTCAGTTGTTTACATCAGAAATGTTGATAATTACGGGGATAATAATAATACCATAAAACAAAATATCCAGTCAGATCTACTTAAATTATCTATTTAGTACATCATCTTATCCTTCAACCTGCTTCAGATAAATAGTGAAAATGGCAGTTATTTTATCACAAACTTAACAAAGAAACCCCCCCCCCCCCCCCATAATGACATTCGTTCAAACTTTACTTCTTAAAAACTAATTGCTATTTGAAGTTCATCTTAAAGCCAACTGAGCGTATTAGATTTACTTGCCTCGAAGGACTGACTAATCAACTTTAAGACTTTAGTGATCTTTTGGCAATTAAAATGTGCCATATTGATTAATGGATATATGGATAGATTGGATGCTTTCCACCTGAATAATTTTTGGTTAAAGTGCATCACAGTGATGTAACAAATGATAGATAGATAGACAGGTAGATAGATATATAGATAGATAGATAGACAGGTAGATAGATGGGTAGGTAGACAGATAGATAGATCGATGGATAGATAGGTGGGTAGATAGATAGATAGTTAGATATATGGAAAGATAGATAGATAGATGGATGGAAAGCTAGATAGATAGTAGATAGATAGATAGATAGATGGAAAGATATATGGATATATAGATAGATAGATATAGTTGCATCTTCCTACTAGAATCGAATCCAGGTCCCCCCCCCCCCCCCAGAACCAGCAACTTAACCCACCTAACCACAAGATCAATTGTATTTTCTTTGTGTCTGTACTAAGCTTGTGCTTCAATAATAAATATTGATAAAAGTTATTCTCAGTATCATTTAGTTAACCTGGACCTGCTATAAAAATGTCCCTTATTTCCAGGCTATAGTACATGGTCTTGATTTGAGTGAAGTGGCTTTATTTGTGAGGTAGCCTTGTACTCGGTGTTTATGCTGGAGCAAGTGAAAGACCCCACCAATGGGTAAATGTGTAACATGGTGTGGACTCCAAACCATATCATCTCATCATTACATCTGCCTCTCCTCGCTGTTATGTGAGCTGGATAAGCTGCAGACTAGTAACAGATTGAAACAGTGAGAAATTATGCATGCATCTTATGTCCTGTACTTTCTTGAATTAAAACTGGTATTTGTGGCGAGGTTCTGTTGGCGAATTTGTAATGTAATGTATAATGTAATGTATAATGTAATGTATAATGTAATGTGTAATTTAATGTGTAATGTAAATGTAATTGGGTTCAAGTCTGCAATCCTCAACGAGCTCAGACGACATTACATTTTACACCCTTGGCAGGCCTGTTCTAGCTTGAGCCTTTTTCAACTCCCTTCGGAGTATACACCCAGTATGCAGCCATTACAGCGCTCCTTTGGTCAAGCACTCTACAACTGCCATCACTGCCTATAGCCAAGTAGTAGGGAAGTACCTGGGTGGAGTGAAGCAGTGGTTCAAGGATGATCTGCTCAGTTCCCCCAATGTCGTGGCTGGGTTTGAACCAACGACCATGGGCGTACAAGTCCAGTACTTTTATCCACTGGGCCACAGCACCCACTCAATTGTCCGTAGCGGATTAAGGGGCCTAGTAAAAGATTTATAAAAATTCAGCGGTCCCCGCAATAATTTTAAATATGTCAAAAAATGTCTGCCGCTGATTGTGGTTATTTTTAAGATGGGTCACCTTCAAAATGGTGTCCCCTATTCACCAAAATAAGACTGTTTGTTGTGATAATTGCGGGCAAAACCTTCTGTTTTCTTATAATTGGCATAACCTTGGGGTTATATTGTGCTCATCATGATGTTTTGATGCTGCTGTTCAAAGTCTACCACATCGATTGAATGACGTTTTGGCATTGGGATTAAATAAACAGCTGTGGAGTGTGAATTTTTTTTTTTTTTTTTGCTTGTTTACAGCCAAAATGGAATTGTGCCATACGTCACAATTAAGTCCCCTCGTTGTTAAGGTTAATCACACTCATAAGATCATTTCATAATTAAGGCCTTCCTGAAAATGAATTGAACTTACTTTAGTCCCCTCGATATTAAGGCTGTCTAATAATTAAGATAACCAAAATTTAGTCTTGGCTGTAATTTGGTACTAAGAAAGCACATATAGTGGCACAATGGTCAGAACACTTACATGAATCCAGTAGCAATGTCTGTCAAATTTGTCTTATGTATACTAACGTATGTTGCCCTATTGTGATCAGTGTCCTAATATGGTCAGTTTCAATTAATGTTCCCTAATTTCATCTGTTGACCAGTTGCACTTCAGGTGTGTAATTTCACTTTGCAATGTCATTCAAGGACAAATATTCCAATTTGCATACAAAATAAACCAATAAATAATTGAGAGTGCATGAAATACAAGTTGGTCATCAGGGTTCCTCATCAAACTTGCATGTTTGAAACATCCACTTTTTGATATGCAACAAAAGTCTGAAGACGTGAATTTACAAAAATTGCCATAATTCCTTTTAAGAATTTATCTATTTTACTGCAGAAGCTGTTTTACTAGGGAGAAATCACTCGTTGCAGCCAAAAATCTTGCATAAAACAAGGGCAATATGAGGTTACCTGTTTCAACAGGCTGTATCTTTTAATGATTAACAAATATTCCATAATTTTCAATGATCTTGAAAAGTGAAATTATTATACTCAACAATAGAGTCATAAGGAATGTGCAAAATTAATTGGCAGGTGTAATGATGAAATGATGATGCCTTGAATCATTAATTACTTTATACAGTAGTAATACAAGTAATACTGATGGTGGGGTTTCTACATGCCTCAGCATGGACACTGGATGATATGCATGGTATGACCAGCTGCCAGAGGTAGACGTAATGATGAGATGAATACTCTTCAGTGAGTTGAGAAAGACTCATGACTAGCCTGCTAAGAGTATATTCAAAACAAAATGGCTGACTCTAAATCAAGTTTTATCACTGAATAATGCACAGTTTCAAATTAAATAATAGCTTGAGTATGCATTGACTGTATTTCACCCAGATAGCATTCCAAATCGGGCCAACGTCGTTTCTATATCAGCCACAACATCGTTTTGACATCGCTGACATCATGCCGACATCATGCCGACATCATGCCGACATCATGCCGACGTTGATGTGACTTGGAATGCTATCTGAATAAATTCTATACCACTGGACCAGCAAACTGAATACATTCATTATTTTGATAAATTCAAAACACAATCTGATATTTTTCTTGCAAAATAGTTTTATTTCAAGTGAATGTACATTAAAAATGCTTTATCTAGCACATGTATAATAACAATCATGAACTCCCAAGTCTGAGAGTTCATTGTCTATGAATAAATAAAGCAAATTAATGTTTGCTCAAAATTAAATCTACAAATATATTTTTTTATAAGTAAATGATAATTGTTTTTATGCACTTTTGAACGTCCCCTTTATTTGTTACATATAATGGAACCCTGATTAAAGACCACCTGAATATTAAGACCATTTTAAAACAAAAATCGATAATTTATGGACCAAATATATATGAACAATGATGTTTTAGTAGATGTGTAAATCTGCAACATAATAAGGGCAAAAAAAAAAAAAAATGTCCATATTTGTTCACAATAAAGAGCTTCTATACTGTTTAAATTGTTTTTAATCTAAATATGGAAATAACATGGATATTTGAAATATATTCTGTTTTGGTTTTTCATAACATGACCAGTTTTCACAAATAATAATTAAATGATAAAAAATACAATGTATTATAATAAAATAACATATTACCTATAATAATATAAAATTGTATATAATGAACAGACTAGCCTACCTACCTAATAAGAGTCAACCAATATGCCCTAATATTATGTAATCGATTTCATAATAATAATAATAATTTCCTATTATATACAATTTTTAAATTACTATAAAATATATTATAAGCCACCAATGTTACTTTGGCATAACAGAAAACAGCAATAACAGTTTGGTATAATAAAAAGTATTTAACTAAATAATTTGATATCTATATTATTGCTTGTAATCTAAGAAGACGTGGAATTCATATTCATAAACAACATACAGCCATAATAATTATCCATAATTAATAAACAAAATATGTACAATAGATTGAACTACCTTGGAGAATAAGGTACACAATTAAATATTTTTGGCACTTACCAAAAAGAGAAAAAAGAAATTGAAATCCATAAAAAAATCATTTCTTGATTTCCATAAACACAATCTTTTGCCAATATATTAATTGCAAAATCAAATCCTTTCAATTTCATAAAACTAAAATATGTTTTTTTATTAACAATAGTAATCAGTATCTCTTTTGGTAGTATTTGACATACATTTCACCTTGAAAATATTTGTCATCATATTTGATATTAATTGATATTATGAATATAAAAGAAAACCAAAAAAAAAAAAAAAAAAAAAAAAATGGAAGTATTTTTGACACATAGCTCGATCTATCACAGCATAATTTTTGACACAACCTTTTCAAAACTGTTCATATAATATTTTAATATTCATAATTGCTAATATACATTGTGTATATTAGCAAAAAGTTGACATATTATCTGCAGTGAAAGTAGAACGAGAGATTCATTTTAACTTCTTATTATACAGTCACACCAAAAGTAATGAAACGCCTCCAGATTTTTATGCAAATTTCAAACTATGATTGAATAAGCCCAAGAATAGCATTAGATAACTATTAGTTAAATCATCAATGTTTGAGTTCACTTCATATACCAATATAAAATAAAAATTAGTTTTTGAATTGCTATCCTAAATAAATATATTTAATTGGTCGATCGATCCATCGATCAATCAGGGTGACTGAAAATCGATCGATCAATCAATTTGGAATGACTGTATATTAAAAGTTTGCATTACAACAGATCTGCAGTATAAATTAGTGCATTTTTAGTGCATAAGCAAAGGTTTGAAATAGCATTTAGTCTTGCATACTTTTCAATACAAAAGACATACACCTAAGGGCAGAAATTTGCAGCACCCTTAAAGGCATAACCGAATTTGGAGAAATAAAATCTTTGTTCAGAGACATACCAAAGATCAATGGCATGTCAAAAATGGTGTGCCAATTGGCAACGGAATATTTGCAAGATCTTCTTTGAAAGTAAGGTCTTTAAAACATCAGGTATTGTGTTATATTTGGGATTGCCTAGGTGAGTTATTTTGTTAAATTCCAGGGAGTGGTTTGAAACTTTTGGCCTCCAGCTTAGGCCTACATATAGCTATTGTATGTACACTGTACAGTTGCTGGTAGGCAAGTTATTAATGGGCTAGTTGTAGGAATATTGAATATCTTGAATATATTGGATATGTACTTGAAGTCATAATAACAAATAAAATGTATATTGAAACATCAACAAATATACGGATTAATCATAATTACTCGATTATTAGCCAAGCTAAATTTGAAGCTTCTACAGATCAAAAAGCAGCTGTATATGTCCATAAAATGTTAAATTTATAGAATTTAAATCCCCAAATTATTGCTGGACTTAATTGTACTATTAGTTTTCAATTGAGATGTGGGAGCACTTTCTAAAACTTGTACAGATTTGACTGCATTCAAGACAATGTTTTGGGTGTAAATAACAAATGTATTTAGCTATTGGAAAACCTAATAAAGGAAGACTTCTTACATTAAATCGTTCATCTGAAAGAAGGGGTTGCTAAGAAGACATCTTTTTGTTGCTAAGTTATACAATATTAGGAAGATCTTTCATTGAACGCCATAAATGTTTGGGAAAAATTCACCCTGTGACGACTGGATATTTGTTGAATTTCCTAACAAATCATGCATATTTATGTGTTACTGTATATGGTAGAACTAAATAGTTCCTTTATTTTTCTTTTTAATATTCTATCTAATGTTATCATGAAGACTTGATCAATATGATAGAACAACTATAAATAGTTGCTGGTATAGTAGAGTCTCATGTGTTACTCCAGAACATTTCTTGTTTCAATTAGTTGCATCAACATTTACAAGTGAGTACAGCCAATAGTCTTAGAAATAAATTGCAATTGCTTGGTGTATTGGATTTAGTTGTGTATATCATGTATGAGTGATGCTGTCGTTGCGTTTGTCGCAGATGCCCTTTCCGGATGGAACATCTGTGTCTCTTCGCTGGAATCTTCTTCGAGCAAAGCCAAAAGTGACATCAGAATAAAGCCGCATAAGATCGCGAGAAGACAAGGAATGTTAGAGTGGTGCCCGACGTGGCCGTCTAGAATCTCGAAGAATGTGACGTAAAGGAATACTCCGGCTGCCAGCGCTTGGAGGACTCCGGAAACTAGCTCGACTCCTTCGCCGACAACTCCCGTATCCAGGAGAATCGTGCCTGAAAAGAGATTGAAAACGTCTTTATTCAAACTGTGTTTGGTAAGATATGCACTTGACCTCTCATTTCCAAGGGCTTGCCCAGATAGCATTCCAAATCGGGTCAGCGTAATTTCTACATCATTTTGACATCACCGACATTGCGCCAACATTGATTCGATTTGGAATGCCTTCTGGGTGTTAACGAGACTATAAGTGTAGAAATTATAGATGGGACCTAAACCTGAAGATGAGCAGGGCAAAAAGCTTGTTATCTGCATATTTCAGACTCGATAGGAATGAACATATTAATGATGTGGGTGACTATCTATCTACTATCTACCTATCTATCGAATTGTCTGTCTATCTCTATCTATCTACCTACCTATCTATCTACCTGTCTACCTATCTATCTGTCTAGATATATATATATCTATCTGTCCAGCTATCTATCTGTCCATCTATCCATCTATATATCTCTATCTATGTCTAATATTTTATCTATCTAGCTATCCATCTATCTATCTACCTATCTACCTACTATCTACCTATCTATTTATCTATCTATTTATCTATCTAACTGTCTATCTCTATCTACCTATCTATCTACCTATCTAGCGGTCCATCTATCTATCTGTCTGTCTATCTATCTATCTACCTATCTATCTACCTATATATATATATATATATATATATATATATATCCTTCTATCTATTCTATTGATCCATCTATCTGAATTTTAAACCCCAAGGGATTCTGACTAATGGTGCAATTAAGGAATACTGACAATTTCTGCACGTGTTAGCTGGAAATTTAGCTCTCACTACACCATAATTCCATAATGCTTATAAAACAAGCATAGTCTTGTCACACATAAAATAAATAAAAAAGACAAATTGACTCAACCCGAATTTTTAACCCAAAAAAAAAAAAATTCTCATGAATCTCACGATATTGTGATTCATAACTGATGCATCTTCAAATACATTCATATTTTTTCCCAGATGAATCATAGTTGAATGAGTGCAGCGTGTGTGTGCATTGTGCAAAATGTAAGACATTGTGTAATAACTTTGCATTGTTACATTTGCAGTGACTAATTGAAAACAAGACTCAATAAAAAGAAGTTTATGTAAGGTGTTTGTATGATGTTTCTTGTTAAGTTGCATAATCATCTTTAAATTACGAAACTTATGTAAACAAATTGTCTGCATTTCGATTGAAAAACACTGTCAATGTGATGTAATTTTAGTAATTTGTCAAATTGTCATTTTTACATAATACTTGTAAGTAGCTGGGAAGATTTTTGTGTATTTACAAATTACCAATACTCAAAAATGATTTATGTTTTAGGATAATGGGTTTTAGGGTTTTATGTAAGAGTGAGTAATTCTGTAAGTCCATTAGATTAGGTAATATGGGATAATATTTTTAATCACCCAAAAAAGAAAAGAAAATGTCTAAATGTCTCAATGCTACTGGGTCTGAAGCTTAGTCAGCTTATATGATCAGATGCCAGAGGCAGATTTAATGATGAGATGATAAGGCTTGAAGTCCTCACCATGTTACACAATTACCCAATAAATAAGGTGTTTTACTTGCCTCAGCATAGACACAGAGTGCAAGGTACCTGCAATTTAACATCTCATGTGATCGACATCCAACTGGTACCCAGATAGCATTCCAAATCGTTTCAATGTCGGCACGATGTAAATACAATGTTGTAATGATGGCGGCCCATATAGAAACGATGCTGGCCCAATTTGGAATGCTATCTGTGTATGTAGCTCATGAAGGGGGGGGGGGGGGTCAAACACGGGACCTTCAACAGAGCTGGGCAATATCGATGCCTTAATCATTGTGTTATAAATCTGAGTTTGGGTTCATGGGTTCAAACCGGACGTCTAAGATAGCATTTGACATCGTTTTGACATCGGCCGTATGTAGCCAACGTTGGGCCAACATCAGTTCAACGTCGGGCCAACATCAGGCCAACGTAGCATGTTGTCAGGGGTATCACTCCCTGTACCTGGTCTATCACATGGGATCTGATTTCGAAGGTGTCCTGCATTAAGTGACTGTATAGGACAATGACCTCATTACAATAGACTTTCGTGATAATCGGGTACAAGTACACTGGGGTAAGTAAAAGGTCCACCCACCTACCCCCTGATTACGCCACGATTTGAGAAAGGCTCAAGAGCAGCCAGCAATGCTTTTTAATAAACTTGTTGATTTGGAGTTCACTAGAGGTAGACATGTTATTTATATAAGTATATTTTAGAATGAAACTAACCTTCAAAGTCAGTAATCCATAATTTTGGAAAATGAACTATTTTTGGGTCCTTTATGAACTTGTCATTTTGTAATGTTGAAATTAAGTAACGTGTATCTTCGCCAGCTGTGACTTTATTATACGCAATGATCAAAACACATTGTCATTTTCTCAAATTATCGTCTTAATTTAGAATGATCAATACTTTACAATATATGCTCAAACACATATAATTCATCTGCCCACATAAACATATGCTATATATAGTGAAAACTCGCCATTAAGACCACTCCTTAGTCCAATATCTAGTGGTCTTTACGGTGAGGTGGTCTTAATAGTGAGGTAAATACATGGACACGAATATAAACTGTATAATTTAGGTTCAAAATTATGTAGTCTTAATTGCGAGGTGGTCTTAATAATGAGGTGATCTTTTTGCGAGGTGTTCCTGAATTTAGTTGAACAACTCAGATAGCGTCTGACATGTTTTGACGTCGGCCCTATGTGGGCGACCGACATTGGGCCCACGTAGCATGTAATCAGGGCACTTATTATATATCTATTAAGTATATATATAGAACATACAGTCACGTAGTGGAAATAATAATGATTAGCCAAAACAACCTAATTTCCGCAAAAAGAGGAAAACGTGTTTTAATTATCAATTTTTTATGGGGGGGGGGGGTTTATGATCCAGTGCAACCTCATAATTAGATAACCTCGTTATTAAGACCAGTTTACTACCACAGAAATTTAAATCTATCACACGTTTTTTTTAATCTATCACACAGACTAAAATATTATTTTACTCAAGGTTTAACAACTTTTTTATTTTAGTAATAATTTCCTAACATCAAGTGATCAACAATAGAGTAATAACTTTTTATTAATTCACAGTCATTTTAAGTCAATTACGAGTAGATTGAATACAATATTTCACAATTAATAAGTTGGGTCTAATTCCCTTGCAATTAAACCAAGTAATTCCAATGAATTTGTTGGTTATTTCTAGATAAATCAATGACTGTTAATATTAGCTTGCTAATATTGTTTTTGTCTATACGTCTGAATGTTACTAGGTCAGAAGCTTAGTCAGCTTTAATGACCAGCTGCCGGAGGCAGACGTAATGATGAGATGATAAGGCTGCTTGGAGTCCACACCATTTAAGACATTTTCCCAATGGGTGGGGTCTTTTACTTGCCTCGGCAGAGACACCGAGTACAAGGCACCTCCAATTGTAATCGCGATTTACCTCACAATAAAACCACCTGGACAATACGACCACATTAACCAAAATACAGAATGGTCTCAATGGTGAAGTTCATCTGTATTTTCCATATTGTAATGTTTTGACAGTGAAAGCCAGATTTACCCATCCTGTGACATGGAAGGTTTAAAAACAGGAGATTTTGAAATTAGGATGTATGACAGTGTTTACATTTTATAGATAATTAAGTTATTTATTGCTCTAATTAACACGAACATAAATTAATTAAAGCCTAACATAAAATGTTTTTTTTACGTTCACATATCCGAAAATAAACGATTTTCCCAAAGTATCTATCAAGATAAGCTAGTGGGAAATTCGGAATTTTATCAGTTTCATATTTATCAAATTTCAACAGATTTGAATTAATTGACTACTAAACGTAATGATGAGATGATAAGGCTTGGAGTCCAAACCATGTTACACATTTACTCCATGGGTGGGTCTTTTACTTTGCCCCAGCATAGACACTATAGATGAAATGGTCTTAATGGTGAGGTGTCCTTAATTGTGAATTAAAAGAATAAAGAGATTCTCGTGGACTTAATAGTGGGGTGGTCTTGATATTGAGGTGGTCTTTATAGAGAGGTAGTCTTAATAGTTAAATTGTATTAATAGTGAAGTGGTCTTAATAGTAAGGTGGTCTTAATAGCGAGGTGGTTTTCATAGTGAGGTTTCAATATATACCTATTAAACCTCACAATAATTTTTTTTTTAATTTCTAAGAGAAATTACACACTTATTTTAATTCAAATTAATTGTAGAAGTGTATTTTATTCATGGCATTTATATAACGAATAAATAAATATTTTTATATAAGCGTAATATTAATTTTAATACCAGTATGGTTTATATTTAGGTGTTAATGATGTAGTCTTATATTTAAATGACCTTTTTTTATAGTTTTTATTTTATTTTTTAATATGAAAATATGAAGAGCCTTTGTGCTCTAGTGTCCAAAACTAACAAGTCAGCACTGACACGACTTGACTTTCCAGAAAAGCAGATATTTAATCTTGGCAAAAAACGACGTTTTTTTATTTACACACACCCATTGAACATTAGGTAACAGGAAATGTGTATGACAGTCACATTTTAGGGTAACATATATAATCCTTATGTAAGGGTTTGTCAACATACCCCAAAATTCCATGAATATCAATAGCTTTTTTCGGCACGTGTTATAAAATATTTTACTAACTCTTACTGTTAAATCAGGCAGCCTTAAGAATACCCCAATATTTAACCTAGTGAATGATAGGAGTCATATGGAAAATGCTTAATTCACTATAATATGCATATCCGTAATAGTTTTGAGATAGTATGCCTTAGAAAAAAGATTAAAAAGTGCCCATATTAAACCACAGTGGGCTTTTATGGGCACCTCATTCTGAAAATATGAGCACTAAAATATCCATATTAAACTATACTAATTTCAACTATAAATGCAGAAGTTTAATATGGGCAAGATAAATGTTTAATATGAGCACATTTAGCAGTGCTCATGTTAAACATCTATGGGCCCATATTAATTTTGCACACTTTATAATCCTACACAAAAGTCATGTCACTGTAGTGTGCATACGAATGGTACACTTATCTGATGTTATCCACACTTGACAATAAGTATTACTAAAGGTTAAAGTATAAATCACCTATGCCCAACAGTGTGTGCCTTGCATTTTAGGCTGCTCTGAGAATTTCTGACATCACAAGGCCATTGCAAATGAGTGAGAATCAAAGAAAAGAGTATCCCCTATGCAAATAAAAAACACCAGGTCGATATATCTACACCAAATTAGCATATTTTACAGGCTTTTCCCTTAAAAAAAAAACAACGAAAGAAATGACAAGTAAATATTAAAGTCTGCATTTCATGAAAACAATAGCAGCCTCAAATGTGCTGTCTGCTGTACAGATGATGACCTTGAATATACTTGAAAATTTGGCTTTCAGTTACCATATTATACTGCTGCACATATTACCCAACTTTACCCCACATTTTATCTATTGTTATTTCTGTCTTCACACCTTGTTATTTTGTGTCTTGATCAATCTATAGATCTATCTGTCTATCTATCTATCTATCTATCTATCTATCTATCTATCTATCTATCTATCTATCTAGCTACCTATCTACCTTTCTATCCAGCTACCTATCTATCTATGTATCTATCTATCCATACATCTATCTATCTATCCATCTATCCATCTATATATCATTTAAAGTTGCACTGTCTGTCAAATTTGCAATTTTCCAATTATAAGATGCTATCAAACAGTTGAAAATTACCTTTATTAATCAAGGCACACTAAATTTGTGTGAATTAATGATTTTAAGATATTAATTACTTAAAAATAAATCATACATTGAGATGTCATCACTGGGTTTGTTTACATGTTGAGTTTTTGATGGCATGAAAAATAATATAATATTTATAATATTTATTGTAAATTAAAACTAAAATTGTTGTGCAAAAGTGGGTATGTAATGGTGAAAAATATCATGAGAAGGCAGCATTGATTTATATCATTATTTTAATGTGCAAATTTGACAGACAGTGCACCTTTAACTATTTTAATGGTCAATCAATCAAACTTAAGTAGCTACAATTAACCTTAATTAAGGATTTAAGAAATAGAGATAAGTTGAACTTAAACTGTTAATTAAGGATTTAAGAAATAGAGATAACTTAAAACTATTATATTTAGACTTCAGTCAACTGTTAAGTTAAGGTAGATTATCACTTAATTGGAGATGACTAAAAATGAAACAATTGTGATGCAAATGGAAGTCTATATTCTGAGTTTTAGTTGCCTTCAAGATGGAACGAAACATTGGTATTTAAAGTCAATTTATTTTTTAAAACACCGGAGCATTTATTAATTTATATTTTTCTTAGATTAAATTCTGTTAAAATTTCAAGTCTAGCCCAGGTAATATTGGACATCCCCGAGAAAACGTAACAGTCGTTCAAATTTCTGCGGGATTTTTGTCTCGTGTTAGCTGTATAGGGCAGACGTCACGATGAGATGACAAGGCATGGAAATCATAGTCCACGCCATGTTACACATTTACTCTATGGGTGGGGCTTTTTGCTCGTACCAGCACATACAAGTACATCTTGCAAAAATGTCCCAGCCAGCTTTAGATGCAGTTCATGTAGAGTACTCGGGGTCAGGATAAAACCAAATTTGCATGTTCAGCACGTGACATTTGACAATGCAGTGAACGTGCAGTAGTAATTCGCCCTTGGGGGATTTTTTCTCTCTTTTTGGAAAGGGGGGGGGGGCATCATACCATATAGTCATTGTTGGTACCATTCACCGTTCCAGGCCATGTTGACCTTAATATGAAAGAGAAAAACAAATCTGATTCGTTTGGTTATAACGGCCATGTACATACATGGCTGTACTTGAATTGACTAATTGTTTTATGATATTTAATGAAATGTGAACAAATTACACTGTATATATGATGGTTTAATAGTTATATATATATATATATATATAGATGTGTGTGTAAACTTCATAAGCTCATTGTTATGTTTCAATGTCTCAATGCTACTGGGTCTGAAGCTTGGTCAGCTTATATGACCAGGTGCCAGAGGCAGACATAATGATGAGATGATAAGACTTGGAGCCCACACCATGTTGCACAATTACCCCATGGGTGGGGTGTTTTACTTGTCTTGTATATCTGCCTAACTGTAAAAATCTCTTCGAACAAATTAACCTAATTTTCTATCTTTTCAATGATAATTTTTCCCAAATCGAATGTCAATATTTGAACAAAAAAATATTCCTTTTTAATCAAAATTCACAATTATGAGTAAATGCTTACTAATCAAAACTCATTAAAAACCTTGATAATTTATTAACCAATTGTAATAATTAATAAATTAGCCATAATAAGCAAAGTTTATAATTAACAGTAAATGTTATTACACAACAATAAATCATTTAGTAAACAAAGAAACAAGAACTATGTCCAGGGCAGAAAATTGCAAAAAGGCATGCAAAATAAAAATGGCTGTAATCACATCAATATAGGATTTGTACGTAGGATTTGGAAAATGCAGCTGTTTAAAGGCACTTGCCACTCAGGTAGCCAAGCAAACATGGCCCTAATTTGCGTCCGAGTTCGCAGAATGAGGGCCATGCAGCAGTCTTTATATTTTTTCGTGGGATTATATTTGCACCCGGTTTTAAAGCCTTCCTACTTAACTTGCCTGAGTCTATTTCACACTGAAAAATAATAAGTGCACACACTATTTCTAATCTTGACACGCTGTTATTTTTCCACAATCATTTTCATGCAGTGAATCGGCAATTTCAACTTCTGCTTCTTAAAATATTTTTAATTTTATCACTGAATGACTTAGCTATCACTGATAAAACCTAATTACTCATTTTCGACGATGAGAAATGATGATAATAGGCGTGTATACCGATGCGTGTATACTGTCCAGACAATATTTATTCAACCTGTTGCAAAATACAATGAAAAAGACAGGAATGCTGCCAGGTTGATTGATGAGATGAGAGAGCGATAATACAACATCCACGCCACAAACCAAAGACGAAAAGACGTCTTTGCCATGTTTCACATGTACAGTATGGGTGGGATCTTTCAGTTGCCCAGCATAGACACTGACTTGTGATTAGGATAGTGCAGCTCTCCAAGGCCAGCCAGCAATTGCCACTTGGTTACTGAAATGCCTTGTAGCTGAAGTTTTTAACCAGTAATCATCAGAGTGTCTGCCATATGGCTTAACCACTAGGTAGCCAATTAATAGTATTATCTTTATACTATATCTTGCTAAAAGTGAGTCCACTCCTGTTAAAGACTGTCAATATTTTTCAATAATAGTCAATATTTTTCAATAATAATATTCTATATATCATTTTAGATTATCTAAGGATGAAAGAATTCACCGGAGAGAAATGTATTTGTAAAGTTGTCAACATTTTGATAATTGCTTAGGTGTACCCACTTTAGCAGAATGCTATGTAAAGAAATTACGTATAATAATATATTTTACTTACCAAGGCCAATGCCCAGTGGACACATGGATGCATAGACCGCTGCCAGGATGAGAACTTTCTTCGTTGTGTTGTGTTTTACTAGAGCAAGGCCAAGAGTGAATGAGATCACAAGTTCATGAGATAGAATGGTTATCAACATGTTCCAAACACCAATGTTAGTGTCTCTGAGGCCTAAACCCATCCCTATGAAGACATTGTCTATGGCTAAGGCTGCCATTAAAATCAGGGCCTTCAGAGCACTCGTAAAGTCAGGAGGCTGGTGTTCCGGATGCGACGTTTCGGTCGGTGACGTCGCGGTTCCGTTTGCCGTTGGTTTTTCATCTTTTTCGTCTTTGGTTTGTGGCGTGGATGTTGTATTATCGCTGTTGTCATGGATGAAAGCCAGGTTGCTATGCCCGTTGCCAATGACGCTGTCACCGTTGCTATGGATACTGTGGTTGTTGGTGTTGTGTAGGCTGTCGCCATGGAGGGCATCTGCTTTGCTGAGACTGTTGTCGAGAGCACCGTTTGCGTTGTTTCGTGGAATGTTGTTGGAGTAGTCATCGTTGTTGAAGCTTTCGTTCAAGTCTGTGACGAATGTCACGACGGTGTCGCTTTGTTTTAGTTCTGTTTCATTTATCGACGCGTCACCGTCTGTGTCTTTGTTGACTTTATTCGAAGCCTTGTTGATAGAAGTGATGGTCTTTTCTAGGAACATGATCAGGAAGAACCCGGCTCCTACGAGAACCTCTGGGAGCGGATAGTGAATATTGGCCGGCTTGAGGAGAGCGTCTTCGATGAGGACTCTCACTTGAGGAAAAGTGACGAGGTAAGTGCCTAAAAAGACACCTCCTCCAAAGCAGTTCACAATGTCCAACCATCTTTCTCCTTTCTTACCCTGGGCATAAAAGAACTGGGATACCTTGATTGGCAAAGCCACTGCAGCGAACAGGGCCACAAGGCAGACCACCAGTGACAAGATTTTTGCTTCCCACCTCTCCATAATGATGCCTGTCACTCAGGAAGTTATTAACGTCACGTTTTACGTTCGTAACGGCCGTTGTGACGCTCCGGGTGACGTTCAATCCAATCCTCGGGGGAATTTGTGAAATTCTTGAAGGTACCATCAAAGTATTCAAATATGTATCACAGTATTAGGTATGTGTTCGAATATGTATCAGTCACACAGTTGATGAACTGAATGTTTATCCAGCACGATCAGTTCCTGCTAGTCACGTGGGTGTGTGAAAGTGTCTCTTAATTTTATGACCAAAACAAAATCATGTGGTCATTAATTTTCCAGCGTGGTTATAAAATCGAAATCAGTGTTATCAATGGTATTCAATCCAGCGTAGTGGTAATATGTAGTGTTTTACAGCTGTTGAACTTCCAGTTATGTTTTGAAATGATATGCCTCTGGCTGTTAAAACTTGATTGATGCCTGAACTTAATGCTAGTCAGAAAATCTTTTGTTTGGGTATCAGAATAATCCTGGAATATAGGTGTCAATCCAAACAAGACCGTCAACGATAACTGTTGAAATGATAATCCAATGAATAGTACTATTGGCGTCTTAGCTTGAAGCTGATAAATGTGTCGGTTTGTCCATGTGGGTTGTAAATTGCACTTAGGTTTGAATGCACTTACTTGATGAACTCGGATGAACTTCAACTTCTGATAACTCTTCACCTATTTATCCCAAATTGAATATCATAAAGGTTGATACATATATATCCTACTGTTGTCTTATAATGTTGAGACTTTCAGCCAATACAGAAATATCCATGAATGTATAAGTCTTAAGTCTTATGATGTCAAAAGCTTTGAGTGCATCCAATTTGTTTTTTTCTAATGCTTTTGAAAAGTCAATAAAATATACAATATGTATATGATAAAGATGATGATAATGTCCAAATATGGTGGTAGAATACAGTAATTTAGAATAGGTCCAATGTAATGTTGCTTAAGTTCCTTGTTGGTTTGTTCCTGGTCAGTTACAATGCCAAGAATGATCTCTTACTCACAGGGTATTAAGTTTTGCTTGTTCATGCCAAGACCATGATTAGGGACAAGTGCACGATTGTGGCCAAAATAATGTCACAGTGAAATTTACTAGCACGTTACTATGGCGTAAGCTGCGTCAGGACGTGATAATGTGATGTCATGACGTCTCAAAACTTATGTAAACAACGTCGTGGGGCCTGACCATGAGTCCATTGTGATGTTTATACTCCAAGAATTGAGAAAGATACACGCGCACAACAATCGTATTGTATTTTTTCAGGAATTGTTTAAAAATGAGCTTGTGGAATATTAAATTATGTTAAAGATGATATTACGGTATATTTTTGTATGTATTTCGTCTTTGAAGTACATTAAATGATCTTTTGATATGTACTCTTTTTTCAGAAACTTCAAAGAAATAAGGAATTTCCAGAATGCACGATTTTCATAAGAAGATAATGTACACTGGCTTTGCCTAGTAATACAGGTAAAAATGTGGCGTTTTTGGGTCCGAAAAACATCGAAAGAATTCCATGAACCACAAAAGAATTTTTGAAATTCTTACTTTTTTTTCAGAAGTGAAAGAAGTATATCCTTGTATGACCAACTGAAATGATGCTTGTGAGAAATTCTGAATGGTATAATATTTTCATGGAATTTCTACTTGTAATATATATATGGTCTTGTAATACCACCCAAACAAATTGATTTAGGGTGTTTATCAGTCAAATATTATATTTTCATCCCATATTTGTTGTCAATTGTGTGTGAATCAACACTGTATCCTTGTTATCATATGTATCCAAGATTACAAACAGTTTTCATATTCCAGAACTGTGTTATTTAAAAAATGTGTTGATAAATAAATGTCATGCGAAATCAGCTTTAGTAATATTAATATATTCACCGATGTCACTGGTGTATGTGAACAGCTGTGTACAGGTATTTCATTCATTCATTTATTCATTCATTTATTCATCAATATGAATGAATTGTAATCCATTAGTGGATGGTTTTTGTGGCGATATATCAACAATGAAATAAAGCTTTTCCGATGACAGTCACATTATAAATGCTGGCTTGTTATTGTGTGTAATACAGAAGTGTTCCAGTTCCAGAGAATCTAAAATCATAGAACAGCCCAGCTGGCATCCGAAGAGTCAATGATTGTACACAGGTCGTGTGGACTGCGACGCTCAGGTGGAACTTTTAATGACGCCGCTTCCTGGGTCAAAACAGCGTCGCCTGGAACGTCATTTGCAGCGTCGTGGCGTCCTGAACCAACGTCCTGAGGCAAAACTCCAAAAATTAACTGAAATACAATTAGAAATACTTTAAGATGCTCTTTAATGTGCAAATGCACAATTTAAAATGCAGTTTATATGGTTTACGCCCAGGTATGTTTGTGAAAGTGAAATATAGTTTTATGTACAGCTATCATCAATAACACTGACTGTATGCTAACTAGCATTACACCACTAAAGTTTTTGCCATCACACATATGTCAGGCAAGCTGTCATTCATATTTTTACAGTCATAGTCCTACATGATTGTGTACTATGATATACTATAATATACTATACTATACTAAAATATACTAAAATATACTATAATATAAGCCTTCTGAAATACATTAGATACATACATCTATATTTAGGAATTGATGCTGTACTTCTAGCTATTAATAATTGTATTAAAACATGTAACCTATGTCATATGGTATTAACATACTCTATATTATAGATAGTATATTTAATAGATGTATAAAATCTCACCTAATGTTTTGATATGGGAGCCTTTTAATCACATCACATAACATTATATGTTATAACATCCTATAAATAATGACTATTATATCCTCTGATAAATAAATGACTGCTCATTCATTTATTACATATATGTAATATACTTTTTGCTTATCACAAACATATGGGCCAAATAATTATTGATCGGTATATAATCGGATTGAGCCAAGGATATTGACGAAAAATTGTGCAGGTCATTATTTGTATGGATGGAATAATGTATTGTCTAATACTGCTAATCGGAGCATCATTGTTAAAATTGGGCAAATTTCGTAGTATCAGCCATATTATATATACAATAGAATATATATCATAATCATATTCGTGTTAATAATTTTACGATTAATATATACAATATACTAGTTTTATGATTTTAAATTTTTATGAGATTATTAATTAACAATTTATGACTCGTGGTGATGCACTCACTATAAATATTAATGATGCAGAGAGTACAACTCCTTTAACTAATAACTATATACATGAAGATATACATATGATTAAAATGGAAATATTTTGTATGGTAGTAATACAAATAGTTATTGTTAAAAGCAAGACAGAAATAGATTCACGGTATTGATACTTACTTGATTTTCCCAGTAATTGTTTCAGTAAATAAACAGTAGTAATAAAATCCATGAATTGAAGAAAACTAGTGAGTTTTTACCTATTTATAAATGTCACGTAAAAATCATGGACTCTCCGAGTACAATATGACCGGCTGTTGTGGTGTAGCCTCTAACCACGGTATTATAGCCTCTACACGCAGACATGGCTACTATACTAGCTACCCTGCTCCGGGTAAAAATTTCCCAGGGTGATATATTTAACCCCACAGCAAATTAATCTATTCTAGGGCTATTTAACCCCCCCCCCCCCCTCCCCCGTTTTTGAGTTTATGTATTGATGTTATCATTACAATTAACAGGTAGCAACAAAATGATACCTTTTAGAAATGTTTAGATTCACCTTAAGATGTGAGTGATTAGACTTGAAATAGACTCATGTCAATTGTGCATTTGTCAATTGGAAAAGGTCGTTTTGTAGAATCAAAAGGTCAAATCTAAGACATCTTATTGTATTGAATATGTGTAGGAGTTAATGTGTTAGAGGTCATGATTACTATAAAGGTCATTAAGACCGTCATTTACGTTAGATAGACAGATAGCTAGATAGATGGTAGATAGATAGATGGATAGATAGATAGATAGAAAAACAGATGGTAGATAGATAGATAGATACATAGATAGATAGTAGATAGATAGATAAACAGATGGTAGATAGATAGATAGATACATAGATAGATAGTAGATAGATAGATAAACAGATGGTAGATAGATAGATAGATAGATAGATAGATACATAGATACATAGATATATAGATACATAGATACATAGATATATAGATACATAGATACAAAGATACATAGATAGCTAGAAAGAAAACCATATTGCTGATTATCCTACAGTGGCTGTTATTGTTTATGCCGCATTCTGTACCCTGCCCCTTGTTTTGTTTACGGAAGCCATGTTTATATTATGATTTTTTTCTTTCTCCTTTAAGTGCAATAGGTATAGCTTGCTACTGGTGTTATGCTTTAAGCTATTTGGCTGGCATGACATCTCATTAGGCATAACTGTTGATTTATTTGTAATCTATATTTTCGACTATCTGTCTGTGTCTCTGTGATGCTGTCTGTCTGACTGTCATGCTGTTAACATGCTGTGTTATTCTAGTACTTTTTTTTTGTCTTAATAATTTTTGGAGTACGAGACAATTTACATTTTAATAAAGTTCATCCTTATCTATCTATGTATCTAGCTATCTATCTATCTACTTTTCTATCTATCTATCTATCTATCTATCTATCTATCTATCTAGCTATCTATCTATCTATCTATCTATCTATCTATCTATCTATACACTTTTCTATTTATCTATCTTTCTATCTATCTAGCTATCTATCTAGCTATCTATCTATCTATCTAGCTAGCTATCTAGCTATCTAGCTATCTACTTTTCTATCTATATCTATCTATCTATCTATCTATCTACTTTTCTATTTATCTATCTATCTATCTATCTACTTTTCCATCTATCTATCTATCTACCTATCTATCTATCCATCTATTCATCTATCTGACTATCTGACTATCTGACCTTCTATCTATCTATCTATCTATCTATCTATCTATCTATCTATCTATCTCTATCTATTTTCTATCTATTTGTACAATGACAATAACAATGCATATATCTACCCAGCAGATGTTTCTTTCTCATGTGTTATGGTATCTTTTTGTTCATCAGTGATGTGCAGGTATATCATTGCACCTACACCTGGGGTCTACCGATGCACCCTGCCCCCCCCCCCCCCTAACAGCTCAGTAGCCCCCCCCCCCCCCTAACATCAATACTATGGACAGGTGCGATAGCTTTAGCTCAAAAGAAAAAAAATGACACATTTTGGCATCAGGCGAAAATTTTATTGATGCAGAAACCGACGTCACAGCTCCATTCTGATTGGTGCTCCAGATTGGTTGCTTAGAAACGAATTTTTGACCAACTGAGATCAAAGATCCAAAGGGTCATGGATCATCAAAAGAGATGCTTTAAGAAATGCTACCTGGCCAAGAGGGATTTTTTTTTTTTTTTTTCAATCTTTTTTTTTTTTTTCTAAAAACTGATATAGCTTTTATCTGCGTTTTAATATAATTAACAACAATGCATTAGACTTCACGGTCTGTTCTATTTTCTTCCTTTTTTTAACACCCGTGATTATCGATTTAGGCATCTGCAAATTCCAGGTTGGATCCCTGACCTGGGCACTTTTCATGAGCTACAGTTAGTTTCATAAAATATGGTCGACTCCAGACAGCCGTAGCAATCTATTCTTGGCTGTAACTATAACTGGCTAAAGCAAGCTGCTTCTGTCTACGCCCAGCTAATAGTCAGCTTACATCACCCTGACAAGTCAAAGTTGCATGGGAGTATGGCTTTCATCTACCAAATATATCTATCAAATATGAACCTTTGTAAATTTAAAAAATGTATCTTCTATATTAATATGTATTTGCAATGGACATGCATCTTTTCAACAAGAAATGACAAATATGAATAACTCTCGCATGTTGCTGCATGTAATTTTAGATCCGGCTTTGAGTAGCCAGCTATAGCCAGACAGTTCCCTTTATTGGCAGGCAGCTGGGTATAGCAAAAGTTGTCTAGCTTTGTTTCGGTTTAATTTGACCGTTTTTAATTAAACTAACTTGATTTTGATCGCATGAAATGTTGAATTGGTGGTCCCTTGTACCTAGTGTCTATGCTGAGGCAAGTAAAATATCCAACCCATGGGGTAAATGTGTAACATGGTGTGAACTCCCAAGCTTATCATCTCATCATTACATCTGCCTCTGACAGCTGATCATACAAACTGACCAAGCTTCAGACCCAGTAGCTTTGAGACATTGATGTGTTTCACTTTTCTTTGTCTGTCTGTCTGTCTGTCTTCTTTATGTGTTCCCTCTCTGTCTGGCTGTCTCTCTGTATCTACTCTCTGTATCTACTGTCTGTAATTTCTGTCTGGCAGTCTACTTGTCTGTACCTCATTAATTAAATGGCATATGTTTGTGTCAGTCAGTCAGTCAGTCAGTCAGTCAGTCAGTCAGTCAGTCAGTCAGTCAGTCAATCAGTCAGTGTCTGTGTGTTATCACTATGCTGCCACATCCGCTGGACTGTATCAAACTTTGCACATTGTATTGTGTTGTATTGTATCATTGTCACTGATCTGCAGCTAACATGTTGCAAGTAGCACACATAATGATGGGATTTAGCCAGTTACAGCTACAGCCAGCAACAGGTTGCTGCAGCTGTCTCCAATCGACCATATTTATGAAACTAACTGTATATAATTCATTGCATATACCTGCAATGCCCTGCATCATTGCACATAAATAATACTGCACATACATTAACTATAACTTCATAAACATAATTTCCATTATAATAAAATGTATATAGATTAACTTTGTGTTATAAACCTTTATACCATCATTACATGACTTGTAATATGGTGTCTCCAGATATAACAGTGTACACCAGGTGATTCAAAACAAAACTCTACCAAGGTAATGTTCTCTGTCAACCCCCCCATGATATTTTCCAACTTTGGTATTTTAATCAGGGCCTAAGCTAGAATTCTAAAGAATTTTTAGGCCAGACAGTATGGAATTTTTGACCCCTACCCTCGCAATCCCTATTACACGATATGTCACGGTTGAACATGCACATAAGCACCGGAAATGAGAGTCTGGGCATGCTCCGAAGAACCTAAAATATATTTAGGTCATACCTAACCACAACTTTCATATTGCCCCAACTGTGGCTGTGTAAATTGCAGTATTGAATAAAATGTGGTTTGTGAGATTCATATTACATGAATTCTGAAAGGTTCTTGAACTTCCTTATTTTCTCAACTTCCTTATTTTCTCAAAGTACTTTTCATTTTTTTTTTCATTTATTAGTCATATCATATGAAATCCAGCATGATTAAGGTAGTGTCACTGGTGATGTCAAATGCCATGCACAGTCCCAAAGATTATGGATTAATTTCGAAATTAATGCTCTTACACGCGACTCATGAAAGGTTATGACTCAATTCAATCTCCAGTACTTCTTTGTTTATGATAATTACTTGCATCTGTCTTATACATTTGAATAGTGCCTGTTTCATGCGCCCTCTGGTGGCACTTTGACAAAAAATTTTAATATGTAGATGAGTTTCAAATTCCCTCTTTCGTTCATTGGTTGAAAATCATTTGATACCTTCTAATAGTTTATTCAAAGGTGTATTGACTGAGATATCTCCAGAAGCTTTCCAGAGATTCATTGTTTGTGATATTTGATATATAAGATGGTGCCTCATTGTTGAGTGCTTTCCAAGTCATGCTGTGAAGCTCGTGCACTTAGCTCAAATAGTTAACATAGATGCAAGCATTTTGCATACACATTATTCCAGACAGGTGTTATGATAGCACCGCAGAGTTTAGGCGTCTTAATAATGATAATAATAGGTTGCTTATATAGCGCTAGATTCAATGAAATTGCTCTCCAGCGCTCATGTGAAAATGTTATTCATAAAATTTCCGGAATAGACAAGTTGGAGAAGCCAGCTATAGCCAGATAGTTCCGTTTAGTGGCAGGTAGCATCGTATAGCAAAAATTGTCCAGCTTTGTCTAGGTTCAATTTGACAGGCCGTTTTTAATGAAACTAACTGTAGGTTGTTCCACAGTTTGGGTGCAGTTCTTACAGAATGCTCTGTCTGCTAAATTGTTTTGGTTACATGCACCTGGCATATTTAGGCAGTATCTGTTTCTCAGATTGTGACTGCTATGTCTAAGCTGAATTAGCCCTTTTAAGTAACCTGGTGCCTGATCATTCAGCGTTTTCCAGACAGTATTTAGGATTGTAAATTGGATTCTGGCAGGGATTGGGAGCCAGTGTAGATCTCTTCTGGGAGGGGGGCGCATGGGGGTTAAGCCCCTTTCACACATAGCCGGATTACACGCCGGAGTGTCCCGGAGTAGAATTTCTTTCACTCCGGGTTGGTCCGGGAACAAGAGCTGAAAATGTCAACAAAAGAAATGTTTGGCGATGTGTACACGATGGCAATACGGTGTTAACAAAGAGCAACACGGTCCTTACACGGATGAATACGGTCGCTACACGGATATTTAAAATTGAAACACGGCGGTGCCCGGTGCAACACGGAGAGGTCCCCGGTTGTTGCCAGAGGTAACACGACTGTCCCGGAAGAGTGCGGAGTGAACTGGATTTTACACGGTGCCATCGCGGATATAACCGGTCTTTACACAATCTGAATACGGAGTTACCCCGTGTTCATTCGTGTGGAACCGTGTTGGTCCTTGTACTCTCCGGCGTACATGGCGGTGAAATTTTCATGCCCGGTTGACGCCGGACTTAATCAGACTTAGCCGGAGAAAACACGAAGTATGCTGGAGTCAATACGGAGATTCCCGGAGATCGGCGGAGTCTACTGGGAGTCTACACGGATACTCCGGAATGCTCTGGCGTCAGATCCGGCTATGTGTGAAGGGGGCTTCATTGTCAAATTTGCTTATCCTATAGATTAGTCTGAAAGTAGAATTTTCTTAGCTATTCCAGAGAGGAGACTATTGCAGTAATCCAGATGCGGAGTAACTAGTTAGTGGACTAGTGTGTTGGTATCATCTTTATTTAGACTATTTATGATTTTTGAAATATTCCTGACGTTATAGTATGCGTCACGGCACATTTTGTTGACCTGTCGCTTCATTGTCATGTGATTGTCAAGAATTACACCCAGGTTCCTAACTTCAGCAACTGCATCTATGGGTGCATTTTCTACCTTAATTATTTTAAGATTTTTCAACTGTTGTGGGGTGCCAATCATCGAAATTTGTTTTCTCACTATTATGGCAGACTTTATTCTTGTTGAGAAAGTTCTGATGTCATTGATACATTTTTCCATCTTCCTGCATGCATCTTTTTGGCTCAGTTAGAAATTTGGGTTTGAAAGCTAGGATAAGTTGGTCATCATCTGCATATTCACCATGATCATCATTTATTTTGCTGATAGGTGCCACATAGGCATTGAAGAGAATCGGGCTTAATTTAGAGCCTTGGGGGACACCATATTTTAGGGGTAGTTTGGTGGATTCAGAGTTCCCTATGGTGACTGCGTGTGTTGACTGTTCTGTCAGAGAAATACGACTGAAACCATTTTAAATGCTGTCCCTTCAGTGCCAAAGGTCAGTCTCAACCTGTCTATGAGTATATCATGATCAATGGTGTCTTCTTTGTCTAATCCTTAGTCCTTGTTCTTTGATAGCAAGGTTCTTTAATGTAACTTAATTAAAAGACAACAACTTTGTTCCAGGAACATTCAGCTATATTCCGCCTTATCCGGTAGGTGTCCCTGTGCATCAATTAGTGCCACCTCGTGTGATGCCAGATTATCATTTAAGTTTCTGGTCACATTTTCTCTAATGAACACCAGAGGGCGCTTAATTGTCACTGCGCCATCTGTAGGACTTTACTTCTAAGTTCTTTTGGTTGTAATTTTGAAGTAATTTGGGCATTGGTCTTAGGGGTTTTTTTTTTTTTTTTTACTCTGGTTTACACAGAAAAACTGTGAAAAGACAAATACAAAAAAGCTGGTTAACTTTATTAAATCTAAAGGTATATAAAACCTCTGAGGTCACAGCTATTTGCAAAGTTATATCGGTGAATTAAGTTTTTTGACAAATACATGTTGGATTAAAATTTTGGCAATATTTACGAGACTTTTGATAATGTATGTGGCTATTTCTAGGTTTCTCTCAATGTAGTTGTTTATTAATCGCCTACTGGAACATGCTGTCCTCTGTCGGCTAAATGTGATACTACTGCGAGTCACAGTCCTGGCGCACTCATGAATTTATGAAGTTTATAAATCTGGAGTTCAAATTGAACCCTTTTCCCCTGTTTGCAACTAAAGGCTGTCTCATTTACTACAGAGAATCGCGCTTTAAAATTAAAGCATGCCCTGTGAAATATAATGGACCATTATAATGGTTAATAATAGTTTTTTTGTTTTGTTTTTTGGCTACTTGTGTTAGTTTAACCATAGTTCTATGGTTTAACTTTGTTTTTAATTAATAATTTTTGGTCACACTGCAGATTTGACAATATTTAAATAACATATTTCCAATAGAAGTGTCAAATCTGTGTGACATACTTATTTTTAAGAGCAACTATATTACAAAATATTAATTAACAAATAAAAAGAAAATATGAAATTGAGAAAATTCTAAGTTTAATTCATTTGTACTATTTAATTAACCATCCAAAAGTCGAGTTACCTGCATGTAGCTCTGATGTCAATGACCTATTCTCGTGCTTAAGGTCTTTTTAAGGACATGTCAGTTGCATCAAAGTTATCTGTGGTCACCATGCCAACCATTTCTGTTAATGTTTCTGAGAATGTTATCAGGAAAAATGAGATAAAATGTGTTTCCATTGCTCAATTTTAATTTACTTTTTAATTTTGGGGGAAAATCGCTTATTTTCGAAATCCCATTAAAATCAATTATTGGTGATAATTGGTTAAATTGGTAATGCGCTATCGCGTTTCATAGCTCATTTTTTAACAAACTAATTTCAGGAGTGTTATTAATTATTTGAATTATGGGGGTGAATTGAATTTCAAGTAATTGTTGTAAGAGAAATGTGCACTTATAATTAAACATCTTGATACAAATATTACTATTTTTTTGTAATGTTAAAAATTAAAGTTCAGTCACTATGCCATAAAAATGCTATTTTTTTTCTTCCTTCAGATTTTAACTTGTTTTTTTTGTTGTTTCTTCTTCTCCTCCACATATCAGTTTTGCTATAGAACTTTTCTGTATTATTGTGCATATATTGTGTTGAATATGCAAATTTTACATTGATATTAGCAAAGCTATGGAGTTTATCAATCTGGAATTCACTTCGGAGATTTATGAGATAAGTCTAACAATCAAATTTAACATATTTAGAAACTTCATGAAATAGGCTATAAATTTGTTTCTTTATTCTTCCAGGACGCTCTTCAGGACGGCAGAACGGTGCGTCCGGACGCTCATGACGCGGCGTCAAACGTTCTATCTGACATTTGACGTTTGTGAAAACGCTCACGTGCTGTTCTGTACCACGTGGTCTCACGTGGGTTCTAAACAACGTCTCTTGGGCATGCGCTCTCGAGTTATTTGATTAGGCAAAGATTAAAACTGGGTGAGTTACCTTGAAAATTATCCCGCTTATAATGAAAAACCCTGCCATATTTCACCCCATCCGAAATTGGGCGAGATAGGCTACTAAAAATGGGCTAACTCACAACAAAACTCAAAATTAATATAGATGGATTGTGATTAATGGTTTGATTGGCCCCATTTGAAAAGTGACAATTTATTGTTTGTTTTGCAAAATGTTTCAATTGAATTTCATTGGAAATTGAATAACATTGGTGTATGGTGTGAAATTTAACGAAATGACATAATTATTTATAATTGATGTATATGATAGCTAAGTGCCAAAGGAAAGGTGCTTGTTAAATTTTAAAGAAACCAAAATATTGACAAATGATGAAACAAATGCATTTTCTTTATTGTATTAGTGCATGTATCCCTCAAAGACAAATTTTTGTCACTCTGGTCACTTTATGATATATAAAAATTTTACAAAAATCCCCTATATTCACCTCAGGGATAATTCAAACGTTCTATTAATTGTGAGGTTGCCTTAACTGTGGGTTGAAGCACAACACAAAACAGTTATAATCTGTACCTCGCAATTATGACCACCATATTTCGAAATGAATGATTTTAATATTGTGATTGTCTTAAATATGGTCGACTCTAGACAGCTGTAGGGAACTATTCCTGGCTGCAGCTATAACTGGCTAAAGCCGGTCGCTTCTGGCTACTCCTAGCTTATAGTTGGTTTACACTTACCACCACTGAAAAAATATAAACCTTGGTAAGTGTCCGAAATTTATCAAATATCATAAATTCATGAATATGTATGTGCAATCGACATGCATCTTTTCAACAAAAGATTACAAATATGTATAACTCTCAACTTATGCACCAAATGGTGCAGCACATACTTTTAGATCCGGCTTTAAGTAGCCAGCTATACCCAGACAGTTCCGTTTAGTGGCAGGTAGCATCGTATAGCAAAAGTTGTCTAGCTTTGTCTCGGTTCAATTTTTCAGGCTATTTTTTAATAAAACTTACTGTATTTACAGTAATAAGAACTCGATCAAGCTCTGTTTTCATAGTTGTGGTATGATAATTAATGTACACAAAATCTAAATTAAAATACTTGATGTTTTTGTATTGAATGGCGTCAGTAGGCCTACTGCTACTACTCAAAAATCTATTCAGCTTATACGACCAGCATGCCAGAGGCAGATGTTATGATGAGACGATGCTTGGAACCCACACTCATACTTGTCCCAGCATAGACACTGAGTATAAGGCACCACCAATTTAACATCTCATGCTGCGACTGACATCCAGCTGCTGAGATGTAGCTCATGAAGAGTGCCCAGGCTGGAATTTGAACTCGGGAAGGCAGAGCTAGGCAAGGCATTAACCACCAGACCACTCAGCTGCTTTGAGTTCGGTAAAATATAATGGGGTTGTATTATGTTGGGGTTTCCATGGTTACCGGAACTAAGTTACCCCACCTGTATCCCTCTATTTATGGGCACTGTCCTATTTTTGTGAAACAGCTGCTTTGGGACGAATAGGGGCAATTTGTGTAAATGGAGCCATGGGGGCAAACTGTGTTCAGAATATTCTTACATATTTTTCCATGTTTACCATGCTGCTCAGATGCTGAGTGTGCACATTGCCCTACTTTTAATGTTTCCATCAACTGCACATGCTTCATGCCACCTGACATGCTACTAAACATGTAAATATGGTCATCGGGAAATTACTACATGTCATGCACATAATATATGCACTTGATTGGCCTCGTGGTTAAGGTATTAGCCTATGATATGAGTACACTGGCTGGCTCCTCTGAAGGTCTTGGGTTTGACCCACAGCCCGGGCACTCTTCATGAGCTACATCTCAGCAGCTGGATGTCAGATGCATGAGATGTTAAATTGGTGGCGCCTTGTACTCAGTGTCTATGCTGGTGCAGAAAAAAAAAACTCCACCCATGTGGTTAAGTATGTTAGGGTAATTTTGAGACAAGTAAATGCTATCTGGTTTAGTTGACAGACTGGATTATACTGACTTTAGAACTGAGCATAGGCCCCACTAAGTGGTAAATAAGTAACATGGTGTGGACTCCAAGCATTATCATATCATCATTACTTTGCCTCTGGAAACTAGTCATATAAGCTGACTAATCTTCAAATTCGTGACACTGAGATAACTCAGCACAATACAATTTGTTCTACAGTGGGATTCAAAATGTCTGCCTGGTTCATTTTCTTTCTTTTTATTGAAGGTGCCACCATTACAGCTGATGCTTAGGTGGTTTCCTGATGGACCTATATTTATAACAGATTAAAATTCATAGTTAACATCATGTAATTGTCCTACTGTATAATAATTTTTGTACCATTACATCAAAATAAAGTATCTATCTATCTATCTATCTACCTATCTGGTTTTCATATATATATATATATTATTTCATACCAAAATCACAAAATGGACAGAAATTGGTTGATCTTATCGTCTGTTGGTGAATTGAATCATCAAAATTGTTTTCCATCTAAATATAATTGTAAGATCAACCAGTTTATTGATTTATTTTATGGTTAGTCACATATTGTACGAAACATTCAGTGAAAACCACCAATCTCAATTTCACCTGTACTTCACATCAGCAACAAAAAACCATATACAGTGCGCGCCAGCATTTTCGACACAGCTACTCAGCTCCGCACCTCATCAGACAATAATGTTGCAGGGCCCTTAATACAACCTTCATCATGTCAAACAATGAACAGAGCGGAAATGAATGACCTCTAACCGGAAACACTTAATTGGTCGTGAATATTTTAAACCTCTCTCGTAGTGGTCCGCCAACATGGCTAGGCCTTAATTACTACAGCGAAGGTACAAGCAGCTATCTGTACCCAATGAGTAGGCCTCTGTAACATACGAAGGCCAGAGTATATAATACGTAGGGCTATCTTTCATAGACAGGTTTGGTTAGCTTAAAATGCTTTTTTGGTGTTCCCATGAGACCTTATGGACCTTTTTCTTATTATTAAATATTTTTTTAATCTTTATTTATTTATAAAAAGTAAATGTTGATATTATGTATAATTTGGCTGCCCTATCATTCATTTATTTATTTATTTATTTTTGGTGGTGCTGCATGTAGCCATCTGTCTCTCTGTCTTTCACGTTAGCAGTCATTCAGTCATTTAGTCATTCAGCCAGTCAGCCAGTCAGCCAGTCAGCCATCCAGCCACCCAGTCACCCAGTCAGTTGGATTATTGGTTAGTCAATTGGGCGGTTGAGCTGATTGTCTGTCTGTCTACAAATTTATCTGTCTTTATGTCTATATCTTAAAGGTATTTTGTCTATCTTCAAATCGTTTCGAGTTGAAAGTTCTGTCAACACATTAAAGAATGAGAAAAAATCGTGGGTTCAAAATCACACCAATTACAGATAAAATCCATGAATAGAACAATCATTAAAAGACCTGTCAACCGAGTTTGGGCAAGATTAATTGATCCCTCTGTATAGAAGCCGCAGACATTTCATTTGAACGGCTTGTCTCCCACTTGACAGGCAGCACATTCAAGTGTCAATAAGATATCCGCCATTAATAGGTTTTCCATGGATGTAAGGGGCTTTGCCTCAGCTCCATCTAACATCAATCATAAGGAGGGGAAAGTTCCAGAAATAAAACTGCGTTTAAGGCAGACATGAAGTCAGTAATGACTGTTGGTTCAAGCAAATGCAGAGCTATAAATAGAACTGCATTAAATTGCAGAAATTGCTGCGTAGAAATGAGGGGGGGGGGGAGGATCTGCTTGCCCCCCCCCCCCCCCAACTCTAGTTAGTTGAGGAGGGGGCTGCAATCTTCTTTTCTTGATTTGGTAATGGAAACTCTTTCGTATTCTCGAACCAAATCTCGTTCGTCTGCTCTCGTCTGCTGCGAGAAATGGCGCGAGACTTGGAACATCTCTTATTGTTTGTCTCACTTGGGACACGCGCACAGCGCCCCCTGTATAATGCGCTGATTTGCCCCGGGTCCACAATGGTCCAGAAAACTAGAGGGCACAGCTCAGCGCCCTTGGGCACCCCTTCTGACCTCCCATCTATCAGGGTGCTAACAAATACCCTCCCACAAAACCCCCCAGACCTAATGACTCCTCGCTTGGCTGCCTTTAATCAAATTTCTGTCATTTTTGTAACTCATGGAAGCTGCTAGCCATCCTCAACCGCATTCAGGCTCTGGACAATAAGAAATGGAAGTCTCTTTTGTAACTTTTTTGCGGCTTTGATGACAGCAAAATCAACAATTACAGTCGAACCTCTTGTGAGAGTGTACTATAAAATGGGGTATCTTTGGGCCACGTAGCACATATTATTGGCTTTTACCAAAACAGACAAAGAATTATTAATGCATTCCACATAATTGAACCTTATATGGGAAGATATACATACACCATTAAGCTTCTTAAAACTCATAATCATAACAGATTTATTTAACAAAATATTGGGTGGCCTAAGTTTCCCCGCACCAGGGTAACTTCGGCCACTCATGGCTTTTGCAATGATACAGCCAAAATTTTGACCATGATATAAAAAATTCTATTGGGACAGCCATTGGTTGGACAGCAGCAATACCTTAAAACAGGTTCATCAAGAATATACACCTATTTACCCATAAATATTAATGGTTCATCACTTTAGTAAGCCACGTTATTTGCTCATTTCGACCCTGTTACTTTAATAAACAAATCTCTGCACATACATTATGTACAGTTAGCTTCATAAAATATGGTCGACTCTAGCTGTCTGTAGCTGTCTGTAGGGACCTGTACCTGGCTGTGGTCTAAACACGCTAAAGCCAGCTGCTTCTGTCCACTTCCATAGTTAATAGTCAGCTTACATTTATCATCAGAAAGTGTAAACACTGGCAAATGTGAGCAACATGGTTTCCTGAATTAAAGTATACAGCAACTGCTGTGTCATTGAAAACCACATGCTCTTACATAACTGTCCCCAGAGCAGCATAGACTGCATTAAGGGTCATGATTTTTATTATTTTTAGCAAGCTAGTAGGTTATAGATCTTATTTATGCAAAAATAATATATCAAGCTAATTCAGAGTGAGACTCAACAAAACTCTTTTTTTCATGGGAGGTAGCTTCACCTCGAGGCGGCCAAAGATACCCTAGTTTCTGGTATTGAAATTGTCAGAGCAAAGTTGTTCACAAAATAATCACGTTGTACACAAAATGATCATGTTGAAATTTGGCTGACCCTATAATTTTTTCATTCAGTAAATTAAAAAAGCTAACCTGCTGTAGTATGTTTCACAACAGGACCTTTTGGCAAAAGATTATTTGCTGGGTGTGAGGAAAAAAACTTTCATCACTGCATGGATCCCATTGCCATGCTGATCATTATTATATAAGTCTAACATCAAGCTGTATACAATGAGTAGATGTAACTGTGAGAAACACGGCATTGTATAATTAAAATTTATTTTATTTAATACGGTGGCCCGTCTGATCCACAACAAAACAACCAATAGATAATATAGATGAGAAGAATAAATTATTATTTACAATCAATAAATAACTTGAGAAACATGTGGTAAACAGAATAAATCGTTGCTTCAGAAAGTAAAACCTTAAACAATTACCACTGTCACATCATTGTTTATAAATAGCAAAGCCATGCTGCATCTCACATATTATCTTATGTTGATTATTTTTAAGAGCACCTCGCCATTAAGACCAGTGAACTTCCAGGGGCGGATCCAGAAATATTATCACGGGGGGAGGGGGGGGGGTTGACATATTAAAATGTATTGCGGGGACCGCTGAAGTTTTTAATATATTTTTAATAAAAATATACTAGGCCAGGGGGGGGGGGGGTTTAAACTACTAACCCCTCCCCTGCCCCCTAGATCCACTACTGACTTCGAACAAAGGGTTAGCCTCATGGCGAGGTTCTCTGCATTAAATGTTGTTGGAAACAATTTGACTTGCCTTGTTCAAGTCAATCCGACCTACTTGCTCTTCGTGTCATTAGTGGATGGTTAATTCGGCTCGAGACAGTGACATCAGTGTCATCACAATGCGGAGCAGGTCAGACCGGCCTCCAGGACAGCTGGGCCCCAAGCCAAAACGGCCACAGCGAGACAGCCACATTAGGCGCCTAATCTCTCTGATAGAACGTCGCAATCTTCAGACTAAATAGTTAAGCCCTTGCATGGAATTAGGCCATTAAGCTAGCTTCGCAATTCACTGGGAAATCACCCCATCACAGTTTCAGCAGAATTTCTTTTCATTTTGTTTGCAACACCCTCTCAGCTTGTTTGTCCAAACAACGCTAAGGGTATTATAGGAATCATCCTGTTGTTTGACTGTGTTTATATTTAGCTTGATATATGATGACGTATTTCTTGTTTTAGACTCCAAATTTTATTACAAACCTACCCAGCTATAAATAACTCCTTTATTACAAAGGTTTGGATATTATAAACCAGTTAATTCAATTTATTTCTTTTCTCCGGGCTATCCCGTGCATTGAAAAGCCACAGCTAAAACACCTTTTCGACGCCTACATTATAGTTGACTTGGATAATTCTGATAGCATATCTTGCAAGGTTCAAATTCGGAGTTCTTTCCTGTGAAGAATGTAACAGGATAACTACATATTTTGTTACCATGCCAACAGTTTAAGTCAGTAATTGTTATCTACCCTTTGGTTATTTTGGAAAGCTTAGAAACCTTATTAAAATATCACAAACGTAACGATCTGGCTAACTATCTGACAAAGTGTTTATAAATATATAAAATATACAAAATAGAGGTCAAGTCACTACATAGTACATGTATATGAAACATATTTATACAGGGTGACAAGTTCAGACAATAAAATCAGTTTTTCAACATGGCCCTGTTATAACATAAAATGTACAACAGTGTTAAAAACCAAAACAATTAATTAAAAGCTGATATACGTACAGCACTCGTATAAAAACATTTGACCTTACTCTTAAAATCATCGATACCAGTACACACTTTAAGTACATCAGGTAAATCATTCCAGATCTTTGGTCCCTTACATGAAAATTAATTCTTGGTTTGATCAATTTTCACATAACATTTCTCGTTCTGTCTATGTACACTGAAGAAGTCTCATCACAGCCAAAAATGAGTTTTAGCTTCTCAGACATCGCACTTAATCACAAGTCCAGATCTTGACTGGGACAGTGTGGGTGATGAGACATTGTTTATATTTAATTCTCTTGTGCAGTCTGAATTTTAAAAACAAATACTTTATATAACACAATTGTTGACAGCCCAAGAATTTTCTGCAATAGCAGTGATATTGTCATAATTCCACCACTCTATAATATAAACGAAATCTCGATTCTAGATGCACTACGGTGAATGCTTAATAATGAGAATCTAGTCAGTGTATCCTGACAGTCAATTTATAGTCAGTGAATCTAGTCAATGTGTGTCTTAAAACCCGTTTAAATCATTCAAATTGAGTAATTAACCCAACTCAAATATTCATGACCTTTATTTTGAAAAGATGAGCGGGGGAAAGGGAAATAAAAGGAGATATTTTGTGCAGATAAAACACTAGTAACCATGGCAATAAAATGTTTTCCGTGTTATCTTTTGATTTAGACCTCCATGTTCTTCTGTGTAAATCACTCTATTAACCTCTTCTCGGGAGTTATCGGCTTTTCTCGGCCAATCTCGGGATCTAAACGTGATCTAAACAGCTTCATTAGCCGCCGAAAGAGGGCGCATCAAGACAATAACTTAATCAAAGGGGGTAAAACCTAGGAATCCCTCTCGGTGTGATAGTTATCATGACATATTTCTAACAAGAAATCAAATCAAATGAAACACTGTTTTATGTCTCTATATATAATTAATATTATACTGATTTCTTTTCTGTTAAATAATTTTTCGTTGCAACCGTTTGATTACAATTCAGTTTTTAAAGAAATAACACAACAAACAAGAACTAAATTTTCATAAGAAGTCATTTTCATGATTCTGGACACTAATGTAGTTTATAACTATTGACATATGTATCACTTATGATATTTTACATGTCAATAAAATCTATATATATATATATATCAAATATATCCCGAGTTACATCTTTCTTACTGTGTGATGAAACCTTTAATGTGCCTGTTTTCCAGATTTTTCAAGTACATCCAGTATGCCCGGTCTGGCTGCATTGCCTGCTCGCAGCAACCGCTCAGTTACAGCTTTCTCAGACCGCATCTGACCCAGCTGTCCACACGCTGTTGAATAAAGGCACACATGAACTTCAAACGGCCGAACAGTTTATTTCTCGAATCTTTGGAATACACAGATATGGTTGAGTGTGTATTTTCTATCATTTTCCCATAAATTTGTATTTTTTCAGACCAAACATTGTTCTTTCCATGAAGTAAATATTTGATAATGCTGTGGTATGTTCTTCTAATTTTAATGAATACATCTTTCTAACTTTGCTTTCTGTTTTCATGACCACAAAAAACATGTCCAAGAGAGGTATATATGCTTAATTAATAATTTGATAATATTGTAGGACAGGCTGGTGTACCTCTCTTCTCTTCTCTTCTCTTCTTTTCTTTTCTTTTATTTTCTTTTCTCTTCTTTTCTCTTCTCTTCTCTTCTCTTCTCTTCTCTTCTCTTCTCTTCTCTTCTCTTCTCTTCTCTTCTCCTCTCCTCTCCTCTCCTCTCTTCTCTTCTCCTCTCCTCTCCTCTCCTCTCCTCTCCTCTCCTCTCCTCTCCTCTCCTCTCCTCTCCTCTCCTCTCCTCTCCTCTCCTCTCCTCTCCTCTCCTCTCCTCTCCTCTCCTCTCCTCTCCTCTCCTCTCCTCTCCTCTCCTCTCCTCTCCTCTCCTCTCCTCTCCTCCTTTAATGCCCTTTGTTACGCTCAAACTTAGCAACTCCTGTCACAGTCTAGCCCATCTCAAGTACTTCACAAGTCTTCAAACTGTTGATGTTCTGGGGGTGGGGGCAATTGCCCTATGTGGGGTGAATGGCTAAGGAGAGTGACTGATAAGACAAAGGACTTAATAAGAAGGGCTGCTGAGTAGAGGAGGGCATCTCTGCCTTAAAGATAAGATGCAGGGGGTGACAATAGAAGGGGAGGGGGGTTAATGACTTGATTTGGGTGAATTTGTGGGGGGTCTAAGGGCACAACAAAAACAGACTGACAGACAGCGCAGGGAGACGGAGACTGGGAAGGGTCAAAAAGGGGAAACTGACTGGAATTGACTAAGAAAGGGTGATAACAGTTGATCCATCCACTTTACCCCCCTCTCCCCCTGTCAGGCATCACGAAAACAGTCAAGTTTTTGTGTAAAAAGCATGATAATTGTAAGTGCTGAATGCAATACTTCATCAGAATTTGATTTTTCTATATATGATTTCAGTACTACTGGTCTGAAATTTTTGAACCTTGTGTGACCAGTTACTGCTACAGGCAGATGTAATGAAGAGATGATAAGGCCTGCACATTTCATTAAAAATTAATTTTCAAAGTTGGATATCTTGTCTTGGCATAGACTTAAATGTGTGTTGATATACTTAACCTGCACTATTTATACCATTGCTTGTGTATGACCTGCAGGTCATGGTCATTAAAGTCATTAAGTGACATGTATATGACATTTGGGTCCAATATTTAATGCAGAGAACCTCACCATGAGGCTATTGCAAGAATGGACTTTATAACTTTAAATCAAGCACCCATTCTTCACAAAAACCCAGGTTGCCCGTCCCGTTTCTAGCTCGCCCCTTAAAGAGACTTGACTGCACCCTTTTTTACCCCCCCCCCCCCCATTCTTTTATCCCCTCCCCACCCCCGTTCTACTCTTGGCCAGTCAACTCCCTTGCTAATCTTATCTACATTACTCCGAATGTTACCGATAGAAGACAGACAATGCTCTCAAAGATATTGTCTTATCTACACGGAACATAGATACATCATAAATCAGGCAATTAGCTATTTTCCATCTTGATCTTATAAATGACAGCAAGAGCAATAAATATGAACATTGCATCAAGATGTAGACAGTGATCAGAGATGGGGGTAATTATCTGGCTGTAGGGTGGGCACACCACCCAGAGTTTCGATCCTACTACTACTACTGCAGCTGGTAGAAGAACTTTGCTACTGTCTTAACTTGGCAATTTAGACCACTGGTCTTAATATTGAGGTGGTCTTAATATTCTTGAAGTTATCTATATCATAAAAAGTTTTGGGACTATGCAGGGTGGTCTATTTCAAGATGAGATAAGATAAGATAAAACTGCATTAATTTTATAGTTAGAGGTTTATAACACAACATTCAAACATAAGCTACAAAGCTTTTAGCCGACTGGTAAAATAACAAAAACTATTTTGAAGATATATATGCAGGTGATCAGAATGGGAAATTAAAGGTACGTGGTCTTAAAATTGAGGGCCGGTGAGCAGAAATCATTTCTGTAACAGGAGCTGTACAAATTTATTTATTTATTAAAATTATGTGGTCTTCATTGTGGGGTAAATTTTATCTGATTACACAAATTGAATTGTTATGAAGGAGTTTGTGGGTAAACTCGCTCGCAGTTGAGAAAGGCTCATGCGTGGCATGCATAGTAGGTATAGTTCCTTGTTAATTACCAACTTTAATAATTCATTGGCAACTAAATGTTTGGATGTCCCCAATTTTCATTGGAGTTTTGATAATATTTTATTTTGAAAGAATTTTATTTTTCTATTTTCAATCTTGTCTTCATTACTGCCATTTGTCATGGTCACAGAAAAGCAGCAGGAATTGCAAAGCTTGCTAAATACTAACATTTCTTCCATTCTGTACTGCTGTCTGATATTTATGGGAAAATATGACTGAAAAACGAGTGGACCATTTATCTTGAATCCTACTATAGCACGTGTCCCAGTGTTATTGTGCACATGCCTTGTTTACATCGATTATGAATGATGAATTAACTTTTGACAAGGGTCTTTGTTTGTGTAGATACAGGGATTATAAGACAGAGGGTGTAACGAGATAGAAGGGTAGAACAGAGGGTGAAATGAAGATGGATAGAAACTGATGAGGGGTAAGGGTAACTGCCTAATATCAGGGGTTGGGATTCTGCTACATTTAGTTGGGGGTGGGGTACGCCAGTACAGGGCAGATCTGTCAGTACTAATGCCATCAAAAGAGCAACAGAGACCAACTGGACCATGTATTATCACAGGGCACAACATCAAAGTGCTAGGGACGTGTCATCACTGCGATCAAACGCAGGACGCTGCGACATCAAAGAGATGACGCTGCGTCACTAGCGCAAAAGCAGCTCTCCAAAAGCAGAGCCGTAGATCTGCAAACACAGGCTAAAACAGAGATAGAGGCATCCCCACGTGGGAAAAGGCCAAAGGTCCTGTCATGAAGTGACCAACAGGGTGTCCCCAGCTGTCTCAAAGTGTCCCTAAGATGTCCTTAAGACTGCAGGACCTTAAGTATCGCACGTGTGCTGCGTTATCCTGGACGTCGACGCCGCATCTTCCTTCCACGTGCCCAGCGCGCGCTCCCAGGACACTCCTGGCACGTGGACACAGACGGACTTCCTTTTAAGGCGTTTTATTGCGTTGTATCACCTCATAAGCAAATGGAAACTCATCTTTGTTTATGGTCACTGTGTATGGTCTGATATTCTTGAAAACATGTTTGACTAATTTCTTGTTGACATGTTGTTGTTTGTTTTTTTTTGTCAACAAAAACGAGCTATGATATGTTATGGGGTTTGCAAAAGAACTACACTATACAGTTATTTTCATAAAATACAGTCCACTCTAGCTGTGTGTAGCGACCTGCACCTGGCTGTGTTCTAAACATGCTGAAGCCAGCTGCTTCGGTCCACTTCTATAGCAAATAATCGGCTTATATCTATCACCAGATAAATATAAACCTTGATAAATGTAAGAAATCAATCTAATATGTAATAAATATGTACTTTAGATCCGGTTTTGAGTAGCCAGCTATGACAGCTTTGTCTGATTTCAATTTGACGGGCCGTTTTTAATGAAACTAACTATACCAAGAACACAATGTTAATAGATGGCAATAAACTAGACTAAAATGTGGTTTATACAAACCCATTTATGATTATGACCAGACTGACAAACCAGTGAGAGAAGAACATAAAATTGAAATAAGACATTGCAAAAAGAAACTAGCACATGTAGTTGTAGTAAAGTAATGAAACATGAAATTGCTATGATATTATACTTTAAAATATATACACTGTACACTCTAAATCAAGAGTCGTCAAAATGAATATATTATGGCACTATGGATAAGGTAGCCAATATTCATGGCTACTTATAGTAAAATTTGCGTGTTTGAAGGGAATTGTAACATGAGACATGTTTTTATTATATTTTATTTTAATTTATCACATTTTTTTCCAGTGTGGCTCATTCAGAAAATCAGTTTTTTAATGAGGCCCTGGTGCAAAGGAATAAAATCGATAAAATATTGTACACAAACATATACAATTTAAAAACATTCACAGAACTAAAAGTACCATTAACATGAAAATGAACTGACTAGATTGCCATTAAATAATCCTTGGCTTAAATCTTAAAAACATGTACATTATACATTCGAGTTATTTGTGTTCCAGTGTCAGAAAATTTATAATTTGTAGCACGTTGTACTCCTTACCCTTCAACATTAGGTGAAACTTGAGTTCACACAACTGACCCTGTTTCCTCATTAACTAAGTGTCATTTGCAGTCCTGTGGACTCCAACACTAGCTGACCAAACTAACTGACCAAGCTGACTGACCACTGTGACGTTTCTCTCATATGATCCACAGAGTGGAAGAAAGAACAGAGGCTAACTGGACAGTGGTCACTCAACCTGACAACATTGGCCTGACGCAGATAAGCCCCTTTGACCCTCTAGGGGGTGATGATACCCTCCCCATCTACTTGGCTGCCCCATGCCAAACGGACCGTGACGATGCGTGACAGACTGGGTCTGTCGTGACAGACGCTGACAGCAAGAAGCGCCCTCTGGCGCCAGGTAGAGGAAGCACTGGAAGGAAGTAAAACAGCAATGGACTTCCGCTTGCCGCCATTTTGTCCCCGCGCTTAGCAGGTTTTGTTTCCGGGACTTTTCAGAGTTTATTTATTTGTAGTAGTTTGTAATACTTCATTCTTTTGGAATGCTTTGAATGTTGGTCTTATAGTATCTTATTTTGTTAAAAATCAATGTCCAGAGTTTTGTTGGCAAAATATCTTTTGGGTCCATCTAAGCATAACTGGTGCATTATGATATTTTAACTTTAGAAATGTCATTTTTTCTCACAGTTGAGTGTTTTTTTTTTCTTCTGCTGATAGAGTAAATAAACTAAGCGAAAATGAATTCTTTCCTGAGTATTGTATTAAAAAAAAATCTATAAACATAATGTCTATTAATGATTGTGTAATTTTAACAGCCTAAAGTTAAGAAACAAATCATGATGTATGCTACATACTTATATACACATTATTAAATTATTATTTCAAATGGGTCCAGTTTCGATGATATTGTATGTGGACCATTTTTATTTTCCTCAACTAAATGAATAACTTTCTTACTTTAACTATTACACAATTATTTTGTTTCTAATTATTTATACTAGCAGAAAATAACCATTACAAAACTACTACACGTGTGTGTGTGTTTGTCTAGATCAACCCTGCATTGATCAGGTCTGCATTGCTGGAAGCTGCCCTTAATTGGGGGTGACAAGATGTAGATTAATGAACCCTCAGTGAGTCTTAAAGACAGACATGAAACATGTATGCACCCCTAGGGGTGGGGGTATCCCACTGGCCCCCTTAGCCTAGAGTTTACTAGGGGCTGGAAAACATCCCTCCCTACTGTAGCTAAGAGTTAGAAGGACTGGTGTGTCTCAAGTTAAACCAATTATATATCCCTGCCAATTTGTAGCTATATTTAGAATTACAGTGGGTGGGGTTTTAAAATAGTTTATATACTTTTGTAGCAGAGAGCAGAAAGTAGAGATTTATTAAGATATCTCTTATCTTTTATTACGTATTGTACAGCATGTTGTTTTTGATTTTGTGCAACATCTCGGAAGGTTTGGCTAATTTGGAGAGAGGCAAATGATAATAAAATCATTTAGTAATTATGTTTTCTCACAAAGTGAGTGCTTAAATGTTATTTTAAGGTTTTTTCTATCTGACTACTATACATTTGCACATTTTCCATATCAGAAATAAATAAAAAAAAATTGTTAACGATATATTTGAAAGTAATGCTGTATTGTGCTTGCATAATCTACCAAACAAAGTAGTCTATATCTACAATTATTTAGTACTTTAAATATTTATAATTACAATATATTACACGTATAAAGTATGTAATTTTACACCTATGACTTGCACTTACAACTTCAGCTTGTACACCGCACAAACCTCTTAGGTCCTAATCGCTATCTTAGTGGGCCATGTGCCACAAAATGGCCGCCTGCTAATGGCACAGGAAGTACCTAGCGCCCCTGGTGGCCCGAGTCGACAGTATGAGGTCAGGTATCAGAGAATTGACATGTAAGGTTATGACAGGAGAGAGAGTGGGGGTCCTTTTTACCCCCTTGGGGGGTTAGTAGGGTATTTAACCTGATCAGGCAGGGCTTGTCAAGAAAGGACAGGGCCAGGTAAGGGTCCCCTCAGACCCCCTTTGACAAGGGGTCCCTGTGGACCCCATTTTTGAGGGTGAATAGGCCTCTTGGCCAGGGTTAAGCTCATATTATTCAGTCACATGCTGGTCATAAGGTTGTATAGAAACTACTCAATTGAATATATTGAATGTTCATTTGTTTGATAAGCTGAGGGTATGCAGTTAAGGCTTAGGGCAGTGGTCAGGTCTTCTTAAGGTCCTTCAGGTCCTGGGTTCAATTTCTGGACAGTAACCTGGTGGTAGCTAAATCTTGGATGTAGCTTTTATACGTAAACCACAATTTCACATGGGACGTTATATTGTACCTTTAGTTCGGCGTCTATGTTAAGGCAAGTAAAATACCACACCAATTGGAGAAAGGTGCCATTATTGTAGTTACAATGTCATCATTATGGTTGCCTATGGCAACTGGAGATAGAGCATTGTTTAAGTTTCAAATTGAGTGTCTCCTGAGTAATTTAACATGTGTTTTATTACTTGTGAATTTGTTATGGTCAACCTTTTGTCAGTGCCATTACAGGTGACTAAACTTTATGCACACGTCAAACAAATGCAAAATTTAATAAGAAATAAGTTTTTTCCAAGACTTTGGGTTGACATACTACCATAGCTAAGGTCGAACATTGTAAAAAACAGTAAAGAAAATAACAAAAATTTGAAAGATCTTTTGAACAAACATCAACGAGATTTTACGGACGGGTTCAATTCCCGGTCTAGCCTAATTTGGATGGCTGTTTCATCCATCGTCTCATTGCCATGGTCCCTGCCTGTCCTAAATAGCCCATCAGGTGCAGAAATACAGGACGTAAAGCCCTAATCCACACACCCAGCCACTGCAAGATTTTATAGATCATGTTATTTTATTTTCATTTATTCCGTAAGATTACAAAAAAATTTAAGTAGGTAATATGTAGAATACATAGAATGTATTGATGCACTCCATTCTCTTTTTTTTTAGCTCTACAAGCTCAAGTACACATGGAAAGAATAAAATTAGGAGATTTAGAGCTCATGACTTTTGACATGGCAGGAAGGATCGTGCACTTGGGATCCCTAGGGTCATGACCTCGACCCACGTCTTAATCCTACGTCATCCGCGTTAGGACGTAGCGTTATGGCCTTTTGACGTGCGTCAAAACGTAATCTGAACGTCGTGGCAGGACAGGTGACCCTTAAATGATACAAGCACTCCAGAAGGTCAAAGAGATGGAGGGATGGAAAAGAGATAGAAAAGAAATGGACTGATGAATAGAAAAGAATAGAATAGAATAGAATAGAAGCCTGTTTCCTCTCTGTGAACAGCATAGAATTGAATAAAATATGCTAAAATAGGCTAGAAATGTTTTCGTTCTCTGTGAATAAAATAGAATAGAATTTGCTCAAATAGAATCTTCTTAAATGTAATAGAATAGAACATAATTCTGTTTGCTCTCAGAAAAGTATAAAATATAATAAAATAGCTTAATTCACCAGCTTGCATTAACAAACGTCATAGATATAATATAGTATAATTCCTATCTGCAAACATTGAAAAGACAATAAGTGAAAAGATGATGTTCATGGACACTCTCAAACTCTTCTGATATGACCACACCGTCTGCAACACTAGCAAAACCGCATCGCTAGAACCTGTCAATGCACTGATTTCTGGTCGCAGACATTCAGAAAATATTTTCGCCCACCGGAGTTTAACCACAATATCGACAGGCATATATATGAAAGTGAAATCAGACAATTAAACAATTTTTAGGCCACAATTCATTTGGTTCTTTCCTGAACTAGCCGTTTCAGTGTATTGTTAAGGTTATTTATTATGACAATTCAACAGTTCATAGATGAAGCAAAATGTATGGCCTCAACTGTGAGGTAGGTTTAAGATGGGCTTCAAGTATACAATACATTTATAATAACTGACAATTATGCTGTTTTACGGCTATCTTACTGAGGGTACTGTGCTGCTTATAAACTACCTGAAGCCACACCAAGCTACATCAAGCTGCACCAAGCTGCACCTAGCTGCACCAAGCTACACAAAGCCACATCAAGCCACACCAAGCCACACCAAACAAATTGACAATAAATTTAAAAAATCAAAATAGAAATATTCTAAGCAGTAGGCCGACATATGCAAGACATACATAATTATACTGATTTTAAATTTAAGCTTAAACAACATATTTTAATGTAACTTTGTGTTTTAGTATTTTATCAATTGTTTTAAAATTACTGTACTATTTATTATGTTTTGTTGTATTTTATGGGCCACATGTAAAACAGTCTTGTACTGATGGTTCTGCCCATGCAAAATATGTTCAAATAAATAGATGATGGATTAATTGAATGGATTCCTCTATTGTTAAGACATAGTAAAAAAAAAATCCATCTCAGACTTTTGAAAGTTTAGTGAATAAAGTTGCTTGGAATTAGGAAGCATTTCAGTTTTCATAACACAGGTCTTTTACAAGGTCATCCTTTGGCTGCATTTGTACAACTGTTAAGTTTTTAACACACACGTGTACTGTGTTTTTACGCACTCTGGAAAGTTGTATGTGACTTATGAATTGGACACATGCCATAAATTATATATCAGTCATGGTGTAGCTTCACAATGTACAAGAATTTAAAATATTAATCAATATGATATATTTCAGTAATGGCTTCCAAGAGACAGCTGTAGCTAGATAAGATCTCACTCTTGACAATAGTGGATTTTCACGGAAGGTTCTCTGTATTTCCACCAGGGTGGCTAAAACAGAACACTGCAATTCTATTGGCTGAACAACTTCCCGCCCTTGACTGTGATTGGCTGAAGCGAAGTGCATCCTAGCAGCAGTATTTTTAGTGTATTTTAATGTATATTTGACACTTTATGGAATCAGTTAGATATTACCTACTGTGTCTGGAAAGTAAAATGAGTAATAAGATGAGAGGAAAGACTCATGTCCTGCTGAGTTCAGGGCTGTTCAGTGAAAAGACTCTGTTAAAAGACATAGTAGAACATAAGATATAAATTTCAGGTGTACATGAGCATTATCGCATTGTGAAGATGCATTTTACAGCCGTAATTTCTTTACCATCCTGACCAAATTCAATAACTACAATACATGTAGTTTGAAAGTTGTGGTCAATCAGCGTTGACCAGTGGTCAGCCTGGACAGTGTGGTCAGCAGGGTGTCCCCCGTGAGTGACCAGTCATGCAGGGGACTTGGACCTTCACACTTTGAAGACAGATGACCATGTCCACTACAGATGACCAGTGTCCAGCTCATGATGGATGAACCAGTTAATGATGACCATTCCTAATACAAATCTCTTCTGAACTGACCGCTCATTAGTTGGCATTAAGGGCTTTTTAATTATCCTCCCTTTTTTTAGCTGGCCATGAGAAGAACTTACTGTCAGAAATATCAAGGCGAAATGTTAGACAGGTGGAATGTTATTGTAATATGAAGCCTGTTGGCAAGTGAGATTCAGATTTTGTCTTTCTGCAGATTGTTTCCAATCTCCAACATGTTTTTTTTTTGGCTATCATGTACATTAATGTGAAGCCGACCGTCAGTACATGTGTGTTAGTATGCCGGCCTGTCTGACTGACTGACTGACTGACTGTCTGACTGACGGACTGCCGGCCTACATGACTGACTGCCTGTCTGACTGACTGACAGCCAGACTGACTGTATGACTGACCTACACTATCATGCCTATTTTCTGTGACTTTCCCTTTTTATGCAACCAAATTCTACCATATTCACATCATCATGATATAAAGCACCTCCATAACATTCTAATCATATAAATAAACTACATATTACCCTCTTCCATTTAGCTACGTTTTCCATATGCAACACAACAAGAGGGCTTCCCCTTTTCATTTAGTACATATTCTTTCCATTTTTCTCTTTCTTTCTTAGTTCTGCCATTCTGAATAATGCACTGCAGTCTGAGAGCTGTGGTGCACATCAGACTTTGATGAATTTCCTCATGGTGACCTTTTTTCTTTATTTTTCCTTTTGTGGCCATAAATCAAAAATATCGAGGGGGAAAGTGTTTGACAGTCCATTTGTCTCCTGGTGCCTTGACTCTTGACATTTTTCTCCTGTTGTTTGGCATCTGTCAAATGTAAGGTTCGCCAGATTGAAGGATGGCTTTCTAAGCACAGCCAACTTCCATATCAACTCCACTTTGTTATAAACTCATGCACTTGAAGGCTTTAGGTAAGCTGAAATGACGAGAGGTGGATTCTGGAAATTAAAAAGAACATTTAATTTAAGGGTTAGTCAGTCTGTCACTCATTCAGTAAGGCAGTCAGGCAGTCAACCAGTCAGTCAGTCAGTCAGTCAGTCAGTCAGTCAGTCAGTTATTAGGGCAGGTAGTCAGTCAAGCAGTCAGTCAAGCAGTCAGTCAAACAGTCAGTCAATCAGTCAGTCAGTCAGTTATTAAAGCAGGCAGTGCGTCAATAGGCAGTCAATCAGTCAGACAGTCAGTCAGTCAGTCATTCAGGCAGTCAGTCAGTCAGTTAGTCAGTTAGTCAGTCAGTCAGCTGTAGATGTCGTATTCATTTAATTACTAATTCCTAGGCTCATGCCATGTAGGGAAAAACTTGAAACCTTAAAGCAAGACATATGTTTTTGTTTTTAGTATGACCATGTTAACTTGTTTTTAAACGTAAGGTGATCTTAATTGTAAGATAAATAACAAGGCCAAGAATACAATGTTCATACTAATCGTGAAGTGGTCTTAAAACTAGGTTCAAAGTAACAAAACTTAAAAACTTATTAGTAAAATCTGATTTTTTTTTTAAACCTATAGTATTGATGTTAAAACTAAAATGACTGCTGTAATAAGAACTAGATTCCAACAAACGATGCTACAGTATATTAGTAAATGCACTACTTCTGAGATCTGTCTGCCTCTTTTGTTGTGTTTCTCATGAATAATATTTCTTGTGTTAATTTTCATGTTGGCTGCCCAACGTCTAGATCTCCGGTGCATAGCAACGTTGCATTCAAGCATTGAGAATACATTTGCAAGTGGATGGAGGGGTAAACAGAGGGGGTGGTTAGGGGTGTTGGGCAATGACAGGGGTGGGGCAAAGGGCATGACGAGGGAGGGTGACACCCTTGAAGGTTATATGCACCTGAATTCAAGGGTGGAAGATTAATACTTGGGGTGACCATCGATTTTTGTGGCTCACTGTAGAGTCCTGTGCAGAATTCTCATGACTTATGACTTTAGGACCACGTCCCCATTGATTTTTGCAAAATAATGACCAGGGGGTAAGGTCAGTGACCTCTACTAGCCCCTGGTCATATCAGGAGTAGCCCTTGTGACCTCTAGGTTGACCCATCAACAAGCACGATTTGTTAGACCTAATAATCACTAGCCTTATACATCATCTGAGACAAATCAGCTATTTCCCCCCAAGTCTCTGTACCCTGCTGATTTCTGCCCCATCCATCAAAAGTGCTGTTGTGTAATTCCAAACCCCCCTTCTGCAAACTAACTTTTATTGCCATGCATCAATAACTTCACAAGATGCCTGTACATTGGACAATCTCTTGTGGTATTTAACAGAAATAGTGATTGGTTAATCCGAATACAGTAGAAGCAACAGGCAAGCAATTTTTTCCTTAAATGGTTTCCAAATAATTATTGGTAAGAAATGTCAGAATTTGACAAGATGCCTGCAAATACTATTGCAGTTCATGGCATGCAACAGACAAGTTTTCTGTAGTTTTCAACATGTAGATGATAAAAATTTTCAGACTGTTTCGGTGAATATGGGCCTAACTCTATCCTGAGTCTGAGGACCTCAGTGTTGTGTTTTACTCCAATCCAAGCAACCATCATCAGTAGATTTTGAACCTAGAAAGACTTAATGGTAAGGTTATGATCTGATAGTAAAAATTGTTCAAAAGTTGCTGATTTCATATCTCGTATTTCCAAATTTCATCTTGCCCTGTGTCTGATTCCATACAAATAGGTGCTGTTATTTTGACTCACTAACCTGTATTTAAGTCACAAATAATTTTATCTAATTAATCTAACCTCAATTATTAGGCATACACCTAAGTGTGCGTGTCAGATAAGTGCATTGTGTTTCATACAAAGTTTGGATGGAGTGAAAACTTCCTGGTAGTTGAGGGCAAATGACATGCAGAGGTCAGACTGTGGGGTGCTGTACGTATTATCACGATGCACAGTGAACTGCCTTGCCTAACAGGGCTGAAAGATTTGCTCACCCTCTCCAAAGGGGCAGGAGGGCGATGCGGGGTGATGTGAGCAAGTTTTATCAGTCTCCGAAGCAGTATATCAAGCGAAGGGGTTGATAGTGTGTAGGAAGTGCCCAGCGGGCTTGTCCGAGGGCAGGGCGGGTAGGCACTGGGGCAATTTGCTAAAGTGGCTCGGTGCGGAGTGGGACGGGGGTGGGAGTGGGTTCGTGGTAGGGCACGCCAGAGCACATCGCGCACTCCGAAGGCACGGTGAAGGTTCAGAGGTGTTGTGCAGACTCAGCACGGACTCGGACAGCGGACACTGCTACACAGACTCCGGCTACGACTCCTGTCTGACTCCTGTCCGTTTCTCGCTTCGCCCTTTCCCCGGGTGGCCATTGGTGCCCGTTGGGCCTGATAAAGCGGGCAAGGGGTCGGGCTTCTTCAGGCCCCTACTCTCCACCCCTGCCCCCGGGGGGACGACCCCGCGCCATCTTTGCCCCACTGACCCCGCGGGAGCCCCCTGCAAGATCCCCTCATTGATGAAGTTGTTTATGGGCAAACTCAAACATCATACTCTTGTTGCTGGCTTAATATAACCATCTCTCCACCTCCCCTGGCTCTTGAGTTACTCTACATTTTGAACTGTGTTTTACAGCGTGCTTTTCACCTTTGCACTGTTTTTTTTATTGAAAATGTGCACGTAATGCAATTGAAGCAGAGAACACACAAACTTCTCTAATGATTTCACACGCTGCTCCAGGTCAAACTGCCCATGTGAGCGAGGTAGTTTTGTTGTTGAGGTTAAAATATCTATAATCTACACTTATATTATATACTTTTACCTGAAATTTTGTGGCCTCAGTTGATTATAACTTTTAAAAGGCCGACTCTTTTGTGAGGTAGCCTTACCTTATGTGGAAATTCAAGTCAATTCTTAAATTAGTCTGTGATTTCTTATAAGTTATAGCTACAAAATATCGCCACAGTATTCTACTTTTACCACACAACACACAGCTAAAATGGTTGAGAACGAGAAGTCTGCTTCGCTGCGGCACCATTTGTAGACAACGTCCAGGTTGGGTGATATGAGCTTGTACTGCAAACTGCATGGCCATCCAGCAAGATATTGAATAAAACTCTCAGTCTCTCTTTTGCTCTCTCTCTTTCTGTCTGTCTTTCTTTTTAATTTTGCTCTCTCTCTCTCCTCTCTAGTGGTCGATATCTTTTGCTGGTTGTGTCTGTTATTCTGTCTCTGTATATCTCTACTGCTTTTAATTTGATGACGTATCTGTTTGCTCTCTGACTTTGGTCTCTCTGTGTCTGTATTAACATTTTTGTTTTTCTGTCTCGACTTCTCTCTGTCTCTGTCTTCTCTGTGTTCTCTATCTCTCTGTCTTCTCTGTCTCAGTGTTTCTGTGTATCTGTCTCTGTTTATAATTTCCTGTCCATTCCATGACAGAAAGTCAGTGATGGCAGAGTGAATAACTTCCCATGTACTGCTTTTCTGTCTTTGGACTCCGGTCTTTGTTTCTGCACCCTGTCTGTCTGTCTGTCTGCATGCACACTCACTAAACATAGAACCAAGAGCATCTGTTAGCCTGTACATACACTCACTAATCATAGAATCAATAGCTGACACTATGCTGTTGTTATTACATCTAATTTAAACCAAACTTTAGAGGAATTCTGCCAAAATCAACTACTATAGAACTGAACTTCCATTTCTTCCAGCAGGCACATTGGGTGTGCTAAACCAAGGAGATTAAGTCCATTAAGACTGCCTCCTTCTGAAGTATTATGGCTTTATTGGGGCTTAATTAGGTGTGTTGTGCTTCAGGCATTAATTCCGACACTTAGTTCTTGTAGTGGCAAAAGACTCGTGCGTCTAATACTTTAATTATTAAATGTTGGTAATCCATCATACAGGCTAGCCTTGGGCGCTGTGCCCTTGTTACAGAGATAATGGCTTAAAAGGGGAAATAAAGAGGGTGGAAATACAGACAGGCAGGTATAGACAGACACTCAGGGAGACGTAGACAGACAGAGATATAGGGAAAGGGAGTAAGACAGAGAAATTAGATTATGAAAACACAACAAGGTCGTGACAGCAAGACTTTGAGAGACAGATAGACAGAGAGACAGATAAAAAATGAAATCGTAGAAACTCAAATACAAAATAAAATTGAAAGACTTCCAAAGAGACCTTGACAGATAAAAAGACAGACAGAATACATGTAAGACAGAGATAAATTAAGACTGAGGTTGTCAGTGACAAACAGAAAATAGGCAAAGACACTGGACAGACATACAAAATGACAGACAGACAGACTGACTGAACAGTAACAGAAAACAAAGAGAGAACCGTATATAGCTGTGTTTATGCATATTTCTGGGTCATACTCTGGGGTAAACAATAGTGTGCTCTGAGACAATACCCATTGTTTACTCACGTGACCGGGTGACGTAAAAAGTTGCGTCTTTTACGCCGTCCAAGGCAAACAAAACGTCCTTTTTACGACATACTGGGAAGCCAGAGAAAACATAGGAAGGAAACAAAATAAGCAAAAGTTAGTTTTAGAAGAAAAATAAAAAGAACTCGTCATATGATGGATAGAAGTGTTGGTGCAGGTGTAGAGTCTGTAGGCAAAATATTAAATGAAGACATTGTATATGAGAATTTTATTAACTTTGAATCTAATCAAAAAGTACATTAGATAGATAGATAGATAGATAGATAGATAGATAGATAGATAGACAGATAGATAGATAGATAGATAGATAGATAGATAGATAGATAGATAGATAGATAGATAGACAGGCAGACAGGCAGACAGGCAGACAGCTAGACATAAAGATGTATTCCTAATTTGTGTATTAAGAGATTAGATAGGCACATACCTTCTTCAATTTCACTCTGTGAGTAACCTATATTTTTTTTTATCTTTAATTTTAATTAAACAGTGAGTGATGTTTTAATTTATGGCATAATTATTTCTATTCTGTCTTGGTTGGTTGGTTGGTTGGTTGGTTGGTTGGTTGGTCTGACAGTCGGTTATGGCTCTCTGCAAACAAGCAAGAAGCAATGTTATGTCAAAAGACAGCCAATGACAAATAAAACAAACAATCATGAAAACAAGCATGCAAGCAGTCAAGCAGCAATGCAAAGACTACAGTGATGAGCAAGACAAGCTGCTGCTGCTGTTCACATTAGGTTCATCATCCATGCCAAATGATCTGGGGTAGGAGGGGGTTGGACGTCTATTGTTTCATTATAGATGCTTACAACCTTGAGCAGGAGGTCACCTTTGAGAATTTGGATCTGTGTGCTCAGCATCTAACTGAATATGACATCCCGGCATGCTTTGCATCCCCTGGCATGGTGGTGCCCTCTGGGGAGCGCACTGTGCATCACCTAGCCCCCAGTGGCGTTACGCTTCACTGACCAAAGACAGAGCAGTGATGCTTGGCTGCGCACAGCGCACCTCAAAGATCAAACGAGCCAAATTCATATCTCATTTTTATCAGGTTTTCGCGTGTTTTTTTTTTTTCACCCTCCTCAAAAGACACCCCACCCCACACGATTCTACATTTTGAGAAATTTAATTTTGATTAAGTTTATACTGCGTTCATAGGACGCCCCTGTAAAATTGCTGAGTCCCTTTGTTCGACTTCTGCATCATAGTTTGATCTCATGTCTTTTGCCCATCCAAAAAGCCACTATCGGATTAAAATTTCATCCACCAATAAGCTCAGCTCTGTCAGCAAACACTCCAATTGTTTTCTCTAACACATCACCATTGTTCTGAAGCCTCGAGACCAGACCATTTTGTCTGTCTGTTTGTGTGATAGAGGCTCATAATACCAAAGCTTGGAAGGCTTGCAAGAAAACGGAAAAAGGGTGAGAAAAAAGCTACGATCAAGAGCCAAAAACTGGAGAAAAAAAGACTTTCCAAGAGAGAGGTTGATAGAAAGCCAACAGGTTTTGAATTTTGGTTGTGTGATGGGTGTTTTTGTAAGTTGAAGTTGTACTATGCCACTTTGCTTGTTTTCCTGACTTTTAAATTAATCAACCTGACTTACTGTGTTACTATCTATGGCCTTCTTTTCAACTTAATAATCTGCCTACTTTCCGGCCCTGCTTACATACCAACTTGTCAATACCTTAACTTACCGACTTACCTCCTTCACTTACATACTTACCTACTTACTACAGTAACTGTCAGTAACTGTTCCTTCCTTCCTTCCTTCCTTCCTTCCTTCCTTCCTTCCTTCCTTCCTTCCTTCCTTCCTTCCTTCCTTCCTTCCTTCCTTCACTCCTTCACTTACTTATTTACTTACTTACTTACCTATTTACTTACTTACTTACTTACTTACTTACTTACTTACTTACTTACTTACTTACTTACTTCCTCTCCCCTTCCTTCACTTACTTCTTTACTTCTTAACTATGTATGGCAACTGCACAATAGGACTATGCAAGTTCGCCACACAAGCCTGTTGGAATGAGCTCATGTGCGGGGCCCTGCTCATCAGTGTTTCATGTTTAGCCTAAATGTTTCATTCTCGTTTCATGTAGTCTCTAATAAGTCAACTATCATGATGAGTAGAACTGTCGCCCTGAGAAAACTCTAGCATGTCAAATGCTCATGTAGTCTGCATTAGGGAGATAGATGTTCTGCAGTTAATTGCATTGCAAACACAGCATTGTGTTCTATTGTTCGCAGCATAATGCTATTGGTGAAACTCTGTTTACTATTTAATGTAACTACTGTAAATTGTTACCGCTTTTACAAAAAGAAACCAGATTACTTCCGTTTCACAAGAATGGAGGATTAGATTGACGATAGTTACACATTTACCCCATAGGTGGGGTCTTTTACTTGCCTCAGCATAGACACTGAGTACTAGGCACAACCAATTTAACGTCTCATGCTGCGACTGACATCCAGCTGCTGAGATGTAGCTCATGAAGAGTCCCCAGGCTGGGATTTGAACTCGGGAAGGCAGAGCTAGGCAGGGCCTTAGCCTCTAGAGCACTCAGCTTCCAGCTATATGATATATTACAGTGCATAAGAGTTTGATATTTGAAACAAGAAACATTTTTCAAGAAAAGATTTTGTAGGCGATGTAGCATATACAAACTGAATTATGAACATGGGGAAGATTGTAGATTGATGAGTTTTAACAGATGATGGAGATTTCATTCATAGCAACATAGCCTATTTATGTGCGTCTGGGTTTTATGATGACGATTGCAGTAGCTGTTCAAACAGTACAGAAAGGGCAGAAATAATACCTCCTAAGCACTTCGGTATTTTCACATAGGCTTTTTGAGACCAATAGCATCATAACTTGTTGCCTTAAGTTCCGCGGGGGGTTTTACAAGGGTCAAAATGTGACCTATTTATAACATTATGACCTAATTTTGACCTAGCATGCCCTGAAGTCACTGGCTGAAGAGGATTGCGTGTCAGGGGGTGAATACCACGCCCCTCTGATGAGATGGGGGTGAGCTAGCTACTCCCCTCTATGCCTCATGACCATATCTCCCCAAAACAGGGTCTTTATGTCTGTATAAACAAAACAGTGCTAGAGCTAAAGCTACTTTTGCACGCAACTGTAACAACAATTTCGAGTCTTGATCTATAAGGTTGCTCACAGACATTACCCTGGAGGTAATTTAGGGTAATTTAGTTTGTAATTTACCCCCCTGTAATTTGCCCTCATAACAAGACTGTCCCCTGTCCACTGTCAGAACGTTTGTCACTGTCCAGTAACAAAATTGACCGGCCAAACACCTTCTTTGCCATGACACTGATTGAAACTTATTACAGTTGAACCTTGTTATTAGGTCCATCTACAGATTACCCTTGGTTTGGTTTAAAATATACTGTTTGTAATAGTGAGGTGGTCTTAATAATGAGGCAAAATATAGTGGTCATCACATTGTTTAGCCAGAATTGAGAGATATTTGTTTGCAGTGATGTAATTTTAGGTATCTAATTTTTAGGCCTTAAATGGTGAGTGAGGTGGTCTTAATTGTGAAGGAGGAGTAAGTACTTTTGAGGATCCATATTAACTATTTGGTCAAATATAAGTTTCAATTAATATAATACACTATACCATTATTTGGTCAATATCATTAGTCTTAATTATGAGATGGTTCTTTTAGTGAGGTGGTCTTATAATGAGGTGATTATAACCACACTGACAAGTTTGCAGTAATTAATGCCAATTTTGGTGTTCTGAACACAGATTATTGTGAGAAGCCATGGGTGGGTGAGTGCGTAGATTAGGGCTTTACGTCCTGTAATTTTGCACCTGATGGGTTAATTAGGACAGGCAGGGACCATGGCAATGAGATGAAGGATGAAACAGCCATCAAACTTAGGCTCGACTGGGAATTGAACAACCCGGGACCCAGTGGTTGGAAGCCCAGTGCGCTACCACTCAGCTAGGCCCCCACCCCTTGTGAGTAGCCGTAATAGTGACTTGGTCTTACAAGTGATGTGGTCTTACTGTATAATTCTACTGTACAACTTGACCACATTTGTTTCGGAAATTCTTCCCCATAATGGCCCAATTTTCTATCGATTATTTGGCAACCCCCTATTTGTTTTCACCCTCCAAACAATAAACCTTTCTCCTTTCCCTAAATTAAGCAATATTTATTACCCCCTTCCACCCCTAAAGGTTCCAAAAAGGTGACTAATTTTACATAACTGCTAAATTAAGATACATGTTGGACATGGCGAAAAAAGTGTGGGCTAAACACTCCATACATCAAGTTCAAGGTCAAAGATAGTTCTGTCTTCTATGCTCTGTGTGAAGTTGAGGGGTCAAGAAAATAGATGGGGGAGAAAAAATTGACCAAAAACATAAAACTCTTTTGATTTTTTTTATTCGTCTTATTATTATTTCAAGCTAGCCAACCTATACGTAGGTCAAATGTAAAAATTTCCCTTATTTTCATTTAAAAAAACTGCTCTCTTAAAAGCCTGCAGAGTGGTCCCTTTAAGGGCACCTTACAACTAAGACATCCCCGATATTATGACCACCTCACAATTATGAGTGGTAAATTTGGGGACTATGTTTTGTCTAACAATGAAATTGCACAACATAAAAAATGCATACCTGCAATGACATGAAAAGTGGAACTTCTGATGCACTTATGAGAGATATTAAAAGGAAATTTTCTGTCAAAGCAGTTCTAGTAATCTAGCGGCTAAACCCTGAATGACTCCGATGAATGTTCTGGGTTTGAATCTCAGCCCAGGCACTCATGGGCTACATCTCAGCTGGATGTCAATAGCAGGAGATGTTAGATTCGTGGTGCCTTGTACTTAGTGTCTATGCTGGGGTAGGTGAAGACCCCACTCACGGAGTAAATGGGCAACAGGAGTTGGACTCCAAGCCTTATCATCTCATCATTATGTCTGCCTGGTGTGGTCATATTTATAAGCTGACTATAAGCTTCAGACCAGTGGCAGACATTACAAATACAGTAAAAATACAAACTATTGTTATAAACGTTTATATCCATTGTTTTAAAAGCTTCTTTCATAGACTTTGACTCTTCATTGCATCCAGGAATAGAGTCAATGTATATATAGAGTTTTGAGATTCTGTATTTTCCTGGATTTCATGAAAACATGAGATGTGAAAATGATTTTGAATGATGGTGAAGTTTCTCTCCTTTTTATGGCCACATACATTCAACAAAGTAATGAAAACTGTTTTCACTCGCTACTGCTATTTCATGTTGCAAATGAAAACGTTAGAACTCTGACCTGCCATTGCATGACAACTTCCTGCACAAACCACTAGGGGATTAGCTCACTCGCGCCCCCTGGGGAATATCTATCTAACCACAGTTATGAAAAGTTCGTATGGTGAACGGAATTTAGAAACATTTAGTGGGGGGTTATTATCAAATGAAAGGGTGATGGGAATGGAATAATTCTCAGATAAATGATGATAAAAACAGAAGAGTAAGATGGGTGGGCAAAAGTGGCCATTTTTATCGATGTTTATCGCAGCCCAGCAGTCAAGTCTATTACTCTAGATCGTGCGTCATTTTATGATGAAGTTGTGGCGCGGGCTGAATGTAATCGCAGACTTTTATGAAGAGTTCTTGTGAGCGATAGATGCGCAGCATATGGGCTACCCCTCAATGGGGGTCTCAGGGGACTCCCCGTCTTATCGCGGGCATGGGGGCCCCACAGAGACCCCCCGGAAATGTGACTAGCAACTTGATGAGCAGATCTCCAATTTGGGGGGAGGAGGGGGGGGGGGGGTATTCAATAAAATATGAAATTAGCGACTGGTCTGAGGTTGTAACCCTTTTGTTGTATGAGTGGGGTAAAAGGCAGGGGTGAATTGGTCAATTTAGAGGGGGCATTTTGGGGGCATCTTACGAGGGCATCGGGCAAGGGGTAAGGGCGTTACAGCCACACGTTCTTCGCCCCCCTAAGGGGTTGAGTCCACATCTTGTAGGGGGAGGGTAAATGAGCTAAATTCACCCCTTAAATGGCAGGGGTTATTCAATTCCAGCAAGGTTAGGGTGTCAAGCCAGTGGGTGACCCTGTATAACCTGTTCAAAAAAAGTCACTCATACACAATGTGAATGGCGGGAGCTTGTAAATTTATTCATTTTGGGGGTCGACGCTGCGTGGAACTTGGCTTGCGCGGGGGCACGGGGCCAGGGAACCTTCTCAACAGGTTTTCCGTGACGGGCATACAAGCCAGCCCCCCGGGGGCCCCCTTCTCTCCCTCCCACTCCCCCCTTGCTCGGCTGTGTAGCTTTAATTTCGTGATTCACTGAGGCCTATCCATTACTAGTTGCTGCTAGATCCATTTTTCCTGGTCAATCAATAAGTGTATACAAGTAATATACAGGGCACTGACTGCCTGTCCTCTCCCTAATAAATATCCTGCTTACTTGCTCGTATATTACCATGACAACCGGATTATTGCTCACACCCCTCCAAGGGTGATGACGAATGTCCTTTCCGATAAAAACCCCCCTATCAGCCCCTCTCAGGTGCCCCCTGCACAATCCGCTTGTCAGAACGCTCAGTCGAGAAAGTCAAGCAAATTTTGGAAGCATGTCTGTCTCCCTTGTTCTCTGTGTGCCTGTCAGGCTGTCTGTCAGACTAGCTGTCGTGCTGTCTGTCCATCTGCCTGTATGGCTTTACAGACTGGCTGGTGTGCTGGCGGTCTAGCTGTCCGATTGTCTGTCTAGCTGTCTATCCGACTGTCTAACCAGCTGTTTGTCTGACCATCTTTCTGACTGTCTATCCGACTGTCTATCCAACTGTCTATCGACTGTCTATCCGACTGTCCATCTGACTGTCTATCCGACTGTCTATCCGACTGTCTATCCAACTGTCTATTGAATGTCTATCAGACTGTCTATCCGACTATCTCTCCTACTGTATATCTGACTGTCTACCCGACTGTCTATCCGATTTTCTATTCAATTGTCTATTTAATTGTCTAGCTGGCTGTCTAGCTAACTGTCTAGCTGACGGTATGTCTAACAGTCTGTTATTCTGGTAATCTTGATATTCAGTTCATTAGGCTGCGTATCTGCATAAGTGCATGTGTTACCTTACAGTCTGTTTCTGTTATTCTGTCTTACACAACCATTTATCTTAAAACCTCCAAGTTAGCTATATTAAGTAAGACACTTTCAAAAGAACTTTTAATCAAAATTTATAATTCAGCAATACAACCTAATTTAGATTATGTCATTTCAGTTTGGGGTTGTACTAGCCAAACAAATATCAATAAAATACAAAGAATGCAAAATTATTGTGCTAGGATAATAGAAAAGAATTTTGATTATGTACAGCATAGACGTATTATCTTAGTTAGAAATTTAGGATGGATGAATGAACGAGAACGATTTTTCTATTTCCAAACCTTACTTATATTTAAATGTATTCATGGAGTGGCTCCTCAATATTTAACAAATAATATAGTTTTGAATATTGAAATTAAAGATAAAACAACAAGACAACATGATATGAATTTATACTTGCCAATTCCTGAAAGTGAATTTCACAAGAAAATTTTTTATACGTTAAATAGCTTTAAAGTACAGCTAAAAAAAAAAATCAATAATGCAGCCCATGAGTGAATGATACAGTGTTGTTGCTATAACTTGGTTATTGTGTATTTTATTGTTTGTGTATTTTATTGTTAGTATATTTATTATTAATGGTTTTAATTGTTATCGATATCTATGGATTTTATTATTTTATTGTTTTTTACTGATGTAAAGGGCCCAGGTGTAAAACAGCTTCGGCTGATCTGGCCACCCTTTTAAAATATATTTGAAATAAAAATGAATAACATTTTTGTTACTTTTCCTGTCAATGCCTCTATATTTTCATCTCTGTCTTTCTGACTTGCTCAGTCAGCCTGTCTGTTTGTCCCTTTCTGTCTCTATCTCTGTTTGTCTGTCTAGTTTCTTGTATTTCTGGCTGTCTATTTTGAATATTTCTTTTCCACTTCTTTCAGCTTATATGTCCTCTCTCTGACCCAATGTTTCTGTTTGTGTGTCTGTCTGTCTCTGTCATATCTTTCACTCTGTCTCTTTTGAGCCTCTGTCAAAGTCAATATCTCATTGACAAGGTTACTTGGTCTCAAGCTAAGTCAGATCTGGGTGGCCTAATGGTTAAGGCATCCACCAATTCCACATTTTGGCCAGCTCTGCTGAAGGTCCCGGGACCCTGGTTCGATCACAGGCCTGGGCACTCTTCGTGAGCTACATCCCAGCTGGATGTCGATCGCATGAGACGTTAAATTGGAAGTGCCTTGTACTCGGTATCTATGCTGAGGCAAGTAAAAGACCCCATCCATGGAGTAAATGTGTAACATGGTGTGGACTCCAAACCTTATCATCCCATCATTACATCTGCCTCTGGCTGACTCAGAGTCAGACCCAGTAGCATTGTGACATTCAGACATTGAGCTCTCCGTATCTCATGCAGCCTCTGTCTGTCTGTAACTCTATCTCTATATTTTTGTCAGTATACCTGTATGTCTGTCTCTCTGCACTTCTGCGTATATCTCTCCTTCTACGCTTCGAATTTCTACGTATCTCTCTCCCCCCCCCTCTCTCCCACTGACCCCAGATGGTGAGCATTACTCCCTAACAATGCGCATTTTGCTGGGAGGGCGGATGGCCTATCTCCAGGGAGGTCCCAGGTGTTATTTTCCACAGCATTTAGGATACTTGTCCTGTTTCCACTGTAACGTGTCCTGTAAATTGTTTCTTACTTAAAAGGAGGACACAATATCTTGTCCTCTGAGACTGTTAAGATTTCCAACTACACACTCAATGTGTACTATGCAGTGAGGGGGAGGGGGAAGAATATTACTTGTTGCTTGTTGAGTATTTGAAGCCTTATAAGAAGAACTTGCAATTGATTGTACAGTGCTGTTGAATGCTGTTGATCTGAAGATTATTGGCTTGTATGACCAGTTACAGGTAGACGTAACGATGAGATGGTAAAGCTTATAGCCCAACTCCATGTTACTCATTTACTTCATAGGTGGAGTCTTTTACTTGCCCTAGCATAGACACCCAGTACAAGGCACCACTGCGCACAAGCATGTCCAGCAGTACAATTTAGGATGGTAACAGTTGTAAATTTATGCCAGGTTTATAATGTGTTGTGTGTAGTAATAGAGAGACAGTCAGAGACAGAAAGGCAGACAGATATTGGCATCAAGAAAGACAGCTTCTGCTATAGTCACAATTAGACCGAAACATTGCTGACATTTGCGAGCACGCCGTGAGACAGTTTATCGGACTAAGACACAATAACACATTTTTATACTCCACTTATAGTAACCAACGAAAGTGTTAGTTAACTCCCTCCCTCCAAACTGAACTTGTTTTGCATATAAAGGCATTAAAACAAAACAAACAATCAAACAAATGAGTAAATATGCCTAATGGAGTATAAGTTAATTAATTCCCTCCTATTTGGGATATAACTAATTCATGGAAGACAGACATAAGGAAAGACTTGGGGGCAAGAAAGACAAAGAATTCAACTTGACACAAAAATGAAATATATAGGAAGAGTAGTACATAGATAGACAGATAGATGGAGAAAGGGTGCCAGGTGGGCATATAGACAGCCTGACAGACATTATAAGACAGACAATTATTACAGACCTTGTCCATTCACAATATTGTATCTATATATTCCTTATGCCCCAGAAAACACAGTATTGCTCGCGAATCATACAACATTGAAAGTGTCACGCAGACTACAAAAAAACTTTTAACGTAGATAATGACGCTCTTAACGTCACAAAGAACGCCGAGTAGGACGCAAAACGTCATCAAAAGGGAACGTCACGAGAAGCGTCGGAGCGTCTTTAACGCTCACGTGCTGTCGTTGATGAAGACGTTATGCTACGATTGACACAATAGAGAAAGCCTCAAGCTTGTTAAGGGCTTCTTTTGATCTTGTGTCCGTGGTGCAGTTGTTACCCCATGACTGTGTGTAAAGCATAGATTTGAGATGGCCCTCAGGGAGCCAGTCAATGAATAAGAGAGTCCCAACTTTGTGTAGACTGGTCCTATGAGATTGAGAATACCTGGGGGATTTTATAGACCCTAATTCTATTGCAATTCTGTTGCACCTATAGACTGAGAGAAAGGCTGTTATGAGAGGCTAGGACAAAATATAAAGAATCTTTCCCACACACTTGTTCTTGGAAAAATTCCCCCAGGGATCCAGGACGCTCGGATCGGCGTCACAAGACGCAACGTTTCCGCGTCTTTGTTCACAAAACGTAACGTCAAAGATCACCCTCCCAGGGGTAGCTATCAATTCCACCCAACAAGGGTGCTTCTGTTTTGAACAGAAAGGGTTGAACTAAGATGAAATTGTCAGAGAGATAATCGTTTTTTCTTTGAGTGGATATGTGTTTATCTAATGTGGAGTCTTGTTTGGGTTTCTTTCTTTCTTTCTCTCTCTCTTTCTTTCTTTCTTTCTTTCTTTCTTTCTTTCTTTCTGTCTTTCTTTCTTCCTTTCCTTTCTTTCTTCCTCTCTTTCTCGCTCTTTCTCTCTCTCTTTCTTTCTTTCTTTCTTTCTTTCTGTCTTTCTTTCTTCCTTTCCTGTCTTTCTTTCTTCCTCTCTTTCTCGCTCTTTCTCTTTCTCTTTCTTTCTTCCCTTCTGTCTGTCCGTCTTTGATACGCTTCAGGACTATCTGTCTATTTGCTTTCTTTCTTCCTTCATTTCTCAGATATACTTACCTGTTGTCTTTAATTCTGTCTTTCTTTCTTTTGTCCTTTGTTTTATGCTATTACTTATTCATCAACTCTTCAGCTTAATTACAGACCATCTACAAACATACATTCCTCGTTTTTGCATGTAAATAAACTGATTTTTATGAACAATACAGAAGTATTCCAATCAGCACAAAATATAAAGACTACTGGTTTGGCAATTTGCATATTCATGATTGGGAGCCATTTATGATTATTCATGATCTTGGGAATTGAGTAACCTCATGTAATACGCACAAAAACACGAACACAAAAAAACCACAGGCCCCATTATTGGAAAAGAACGTTTAATTAGAGACTAGTTTAATTTTAATGACATTAAAGTCCCTGGTGAGAATTATACAGGCTTACTGATGTAGTAATTAATTTTAGGAACCTTACAAATTGAACTCATGGGAAGGAACGTTGTAGTGTGGACTCCAAATCTTGGTAATTGTAATTTTCCATGAATATACAATCACATTTATGGACACGTTTTTCAGTCATTTTTATAGCTGTTTAGATCATGAAATAACACTAATTGTAAATTAGGTGCTAAATCTCTTGTTAATATCCGCCGCAAGTGCCTCTAATCGGGGTTAAATTGTTCGGGGGTTAAGTCGGTTACCCCTTTGAAGGGTGAATATAACAGATGCCAATTGTTTACATTGCCCAGTGGCCTCAATGATCGCCTCGATGTGAATAAACAATAGAAACGTCAAAGCGTGATTATTGTTTTAATTCGTTTTTCCAGCAGATGGCTGCCACTGTGAGATATACCTGTAATCAAAAGGTTAAAAGTGTTAAGGTAACACAATTTTTTTTGACGGCGCAATTTCGCGAGACACTGCAAATCAGTTCCGGTTCCGGCCGCCATTGTTGTCCACCCTTTGATGTCGCAAAAGAAGTCGCTCAACTGCAAAATACGTAACGTACACAAAGTAAAACGGGAAGAACAATAGGACATTGTTCCTTTATAAGTACAAGTAGTGGTACTTTGTCATACAAACAATAAATAAAATGTTATGTCTTTATATAAGAAAAAATTGAAGTACCAAAAGTCTGAAGTAGGTCTACTGTACCAACAGGTTCTTATGGAATGAATGAATGAATGAATGAATGAATGAATGAATAAATGAAAGGTCAATACCGTCCCATGTGTAAGAGTAGGTACATTCTACAAATACTATAACTTCATATATTTAATTGACATATTTTAATGATTAAAGATATAGTTATGAACTTGTTAAAGATATAGGTATGAACTTGTTAAAGATATAGGTATGAACTTGTTAAAGATATAGGTATGAACTTGTTAATTTTCAAATATACACTGTCACTGTGTTATGAAAATGAAAATGTTTCTTTAGGTATTAATCTGTCATTAGTAAAACAGATTTTCTATTCTATTTGTTACGAATTATTTTCCTGTTATATCATTATCACGAATATTGTAAACTATGCATTTTCATTCATTTATTTACCAGCATACTTAATTATCTGTAATTTTACATCATTTGTTGTGTGATTTTAGCAATTAAATTAAATCGCTTCAAATACGTTAAAATCAAATTTACTTTTCTACTCTCTTCAAACTTAATTTTTACAACTCAATCTATCTGAGAGCCCTTTAACATATTCATTGGCATTACTTATGCTGGATTGACTCCAAAAACACTCTTCTATTAGACAATGACCCGGTTACGTAACAGACCAAATCAGGTGTAAACAACTGGACATTGTTATGGACAGTGGTCAATTTATGCTAACCACTTCAATTACGCACCCCTGGACCACCTACAAGGAGAACTCTCAAAGAATTTACAAAAGGTTTTTGTCTAACCAACTGGTCAAGGCTTTTTTTAGGAGTCCAGTTTTATTGTATAGCAAAAGTCCAAGCTCTAAATCACAGATGGTATGCCCTACCTACAGGTTTATTCAATGTTTAGTAATGTTCTTATTTTATGTTACACGGATATAAGCATTCATTAGCAAGGTGTCCATATCAGAGAAGTTCTGATAAGTTTTGCAATAAAAAAGTTCAGAAATTTTGGAATAAATATTAAAGTGTAAAACCAGGGACAGTAGTATACTTTTATTTTTATTGCACTTAATCTCTCCATTAAATTTCACTTCTATAACTTCATATGTACATACTCTTTTAACATATAAATTTATTCATATCATTAGTAATATGAATAAATTTAATAAGTAACAATTAACAAGTAATGATTCATTACTTGTTGATTGTTAATAGTCAGGGCTTTATTTAAAAAACAGTGAACAACTGACTGAAATTACCCTGTTTAAATAAAGGTATATTTGACTTAGACTTATCAAGTGCAAATGATAAAATGCAACATACACAGAAAAATGTTATATATTGACTCAGTATAAAATCTATAGTGTAAAATATGGCTGCAAATCTCTAAATATTAGTCAAGGTGTCTGTCTGTACGTGCGATGCTCATGAATAAAGGAGGTTCTGGTGAATGTACGAGTTAGAGAAAAAGTAAATTGAAGTTTTCACATCAATGATGAAATTCTGCCATAAACGATTCAACAATGCCTTGCCACAGTATTTTCTTGATTTACTACTGCTATTTAGAGATAATCCTCATTACTATGAAACTCGAATAGCTGGTCAACTACGACTTCCCTTAATTAAACATGAATTTGCAAAACAGAGTATTAAGTATAGATTTATTAAAACCCTTAATAATATGTCCATAACTTACAGAGAAAAACTAGAAACACATAGTTTAGATGGATTTAAGAAATATGTGAAAAATAGCACTGTAGCATTTTATTCCGCAGACTGCAGTATTGAAAATTGCTATATATGTATAAATGTTCATCCTACTGCTTCTTCATAATACTTTTCAACAATATATTCTTTAACTTGAGATGAGTAACGTAGATGAGACTACTACTGATGAGAGTAATTTCCATATTGTGTTTGATTTAATGTTCACTATGTAATATTAATAGACCTCTCCAGGTGGCCTCACGCTAGCGATAAAATATATTTATCTTTGTGAGGTCTCCTTGCGAAACAAACGTTTATAAATGAAAATATGAAAATAAATTGTAAATATATTTTTGTTTGGTAAAATAAAAAGAATCTGAATCTGGTTTGATTGCTATCCCTCAGTCTATCTTAAACCTATGATTGTTCTTCTGTCAGACTAGCTATCCAAATGAACCATGTATACGAGTCTGTCTTTCTGTCTCTGTGTGTCTGTATATGCTTATCTTGCCATATATATCTGTAATTTTGTCTGTCTATTACTTAGTCATCTGTTTGTCTTTTGTGTCTGTCTCTTTATTTCTTGCTGTCTTTGTCTGTCTTTCTGGATCTATGTGTCTATCTGTCCCCTCTTTATTCGCCAACCTCTTGAAAAGTAACTTTAGAGCTTAAGAAACACAAAGGTTATCCACAAACTTAGTTTGTTCTAGAAAGTTCACCATATACAACAGGGAAATGGCTGACATATCTGTTTGTCTGACCGGTGTCCAGTGAGTGGTCAAGCGGTCAAGCTGACCCTTTGATGGATGGCTATGCTCTGAGTGGACATGCAGTGGACATGAGCATCCCATCATATTGCTTCAGAGGCTGCCAGGCCGCATCTCTTCATATATGTATGTATATGCTTCAAATTTATGATGGCATGCATATCTCTATTTGAAAAAAGTTGGTGTTCAAGTAATAAGATAAGATAAGAGAAGAGAAGAGAAGATAAGAGAAGATGAGAGAAGATGAGAGAAAATAAGAGAAAATAAGAGAAAATAGGATAATAGTGACTTGTCTGCAGATGGATAGATCGATAGATAGATGGATAGATGGATAGATAGATAATAGATAGATAGATAGATTAGATAGATTAGATATATAGATGGATAGATAGACAGATAGATTAGATAGATAGATAGATAGATAGATAGATAGATAGATAGACAGTTCCACACAATGCATTAAGTCAGTCTATTAATTTATAGAAATGGGATTGATTTGATGTGACTGATTATTATTGAACAATGACTGTGAATCCATGTTTGCCTTCAGATATGGGTCATATTTTACATTTTCTGGCAAGAATCATCACTGGGAATAGACGGGTGGTCAGTTAATCTATTTGTGAAAAGGTCGGGTGTCATGGTCAGCCGAAATGACCATTGACAAATTGACTGGACGTCTGACCTTTGGCTATAAACAGCAGACCCCCCTATGAGGTCAGTGAAGTTGGTGTATTGTAGCATGGCACGTGGCTAATGACACTAATAGTTCGTCAATTTAAGGGTCAAACCGTCCTCTCGACAAACCGGCCACGCGACATTTCGTCCTCCAACAAAAACGTCACCCCTTCTCTTCAATCATAACGAAACGAGATCAAAAGATCAAAGTCTCATCTAGTGAGAGTATCAAGTGTCATAAACCACCCAGAGTGCAGTGACATTAGTTTGGTCTGTCAAGACATTAGTTTGGACATTACCTTGGACCATTTGGTCCAAAAATGTCATCTTCAAAAAAGGGTTTTAGCAGATCACCCCCAGTCCTTTTGTCCCAAATTGGCCAAAACACAAAAACAACAGTATCCTCCACTTTAGCCTGATTGGATGTCATGATGGGCACTTGTCACAATTTTCCTAGAATTCCCCAAAGATTCAGTTAGGGTTTCATGGAAGGCTGACACCATGCGAAAGTGAAATTAGCATTTGCATAATATTTAACAAAACTAAAAAAGCAGAAAAATTACATTTCCTTGATAAAAAAAATGTAATTTTCTAATTTTCTGAGCTTCTTTCAGAATTGACTACTGATGGGCTTGTCTGCTTAAACAGAGTAAGTTCAAAACAATAACAGATGCTAGGTTTTTTTTTGGTTTTTTTTCAAGGCTAATAAGCAGCTAGTTTCATTAAAAACGCCCGTCAAATTGAAACTATACAAAGTTGTCATAGCTGGCTACTCAAAACCGGATCTCAAAGTACATATTTATGACATATTAGATTAATATCTTACATTTACCAAGGTTAATATTTATCTGGTGATAGATGTAAGCCGATTATTAGCTGTAGAAGTGGAAAGAAGCAGCTGGCTTTAGCATGTTTAGACCACAGCCAGGTACAGGTCACTACAGACAGCTAGAGTCGACCTATTTTATGAAACTAACTATATAATAGTTCCTAATTTCTGTTTTATTTGGAACTGACTTATTCCTCATGGGGCTTGATACTGGCTCACTGAAAGCGAATTTACAATACTTTTCATTTTGGATGGTAGTTGAGAAAATCTTCATTTTGGATGATACTGTTTTAAAAATGTTCATCTACACTGTAAAATCTATCAGAATTTATATACTGTTGAACATATCTATTTCTGGACATTTTATTGTGGTCTTCCTATAGGCACAATATTAAAAGTCTGACCTCATGCTTATTATTCATATTTCATAACATGTAATTATTGTAGCACCACTCTGTATTACAGACCTAACAGCATGTCTCATTGTTTCATTTTCAAAACTGCCCATTTCTTGAAAATAGGGAAAAAGGTTTTCATTAACAATCTGTCTGTCCCTAATTTATTAGAAAACAATGAGACAGACCATAGCCACGTGATGTGGTTATTGTTTATTATCCAATAAGGTCAAAGCCCCAGAGTCTCACTTTGGGATGACCTTGGGTCAAAGGTCAGAGGTCACATTGGGTCCTGCATAAGAAGCAACGATACAAATTCAATAATTCATAACGACCTGATAACGACCCAAGATAAAGAGTTAATAATTCAATCATCAGGCCGATTCATTATCTGTTGAATAATGCTTTTTGAGACCAAAAGATAGAGACAGAGAGACAGACAGCATGACAGCGCGAAAGACAGCGTGAAAGACAGCGCGAAAAACAACGTGACAGACAGCACAACAGACAGACAGAATGACAGACAGACAGCATGACAGACAGACAGACAGACATAAAGACAACGAGACAGAGATAGAGTCATAGAAGGTCAGACACGCAGACAGACAGATATTCTGCCAAAGATAGGGCAGACAGTCAGTCTGACAGAAAGATGGAAACAAGTGAACACAGAAAAAGGAGAGAAACAGACAGGCAGAGAATAGCTAGACCGACAGCACGAAAGACAGACATTTTGATGAGATAGTGACAGATGGACAGAGAAAGCAATGCTGAGACTATTTCGTCATTTGGGTTGATGTACAACAACAGTGCTGTTTTGCAGATGTAATGAAGAGTGCTATCGATGCAAGAAACACTCTCTCTGTATCATGGTCTACTGGGCTGTCTGTCTGTCTGTCTGTTGTATGTTAGGCTGTCTGCCAGGTTACCAGTCTGTCTGTCTATAATTTTATCTGTCTACCATACTACTGATTGGTCATACTGCTGTCAGGTTGTTTGGGCATGTCTAGCTGTATGGCACACTGGCTGTCTGTATCTGTCTTTTTCTCTGTCTGTCATGCAACCCACTCTTCTATCTGTGTCTGTCAGCTGTCTGTCCATCCATCTACCTCTTTCCTTTGAAGCCTGACGGACGGTTCTTTAATTCTGGTTAATGCGTTTTATTCGCCACGGAGGACATCTTATTGCTTGATGCCTTGATTGTGGGGATTAGAAAACGTCTGCATTTCTCTATTCCATTCCCTTTTCCTCTTAGTGGTCCTTCTTGAGATGTTGGGCCTAGAAAGGGGAATGTACTCTGCATGTGTCTTTGCCACAGTGCTCTGGGACTGTTCGGGGACTGTTGGAGAAGATGGCAGTAAGTAGACCAGGGATCTTGGGACTGTGGCAAATATGAGGGACTGTCCAGTGCCAGCTGACCCTCCTACTTCTGCCCAAGCCATGTTCAAACCTTGCTTAAGATGGTCTTAACTCGCCCCTCCCATTCCCCGAACAATAAGCTCCTAAATGGACTCTACAGCCGAGCCTCTATTAGCGACCATGTGTTAGTAATGTTCAAATTAATGGAAGTGATTGCAGGATTAAATGAGTGAGATTGCAATCAAGTCTCAGATTGTGCCATTCAAGCAGCCATGAGTGTATAGAGCATGATTTGCATCAGTTTAGAAATTTCATTTTGGATGGTACTCTGAAAATTTTTCATTTGGATGGTAGTGTTTTGAATATATCATTTAGGATGGTACTTTTTCGAAAGTATCATTTTGGATGGTACTGTTTGGAAAATAATGTTCAACTCTTCTGAAAAAGCACAGACTTCCTCAGACATTGTACCAAATTAATACAGGATTCTCTCTCTTCTCATCAATCAACCATTGTGAGTGGCAATAGCTTGCCTGTTGGGGCTGCACAAACCGTATCACAGACCTACGTTTTGCATATTTTGATATACTTGAAATATCATCATTCCAACAATATAAAACAGCAATCAAAGTAATTTCCTTTTTCTTGAAAGCATATAACAATTTATTGCCAAAAATGTACACCAGATCCTGTAGAAAAAGACAAACCATATAAAAAGACGCAAACATGCATTATGTATTTTTCACTTATTCGGAATAGCTTCATCTGCATTTAAGATTTTGACGACCAGCACTTAATCTCTAACTTTTCAAGCATTACAAATCACTGTTCTTCGGAAATTTTGAACAGTTCTTTGAGAATTATCTCGAATGTACTGTGCTATTTTATACCTCAAACCACTGTAGTATTCTGAGCACTGCAAAACCCTCTTTCACTTTAGCTAGTTTCTAGGTGTTATTAATGTGTTCTTGGATGAGAGTCGGGGCTGTATTTTTAGCCGCATCACAGCGCTCTTAAATATTCCTTAATCTCTCCATCCTTGTGGGGAGGGGGGGGCTTTGGGGGGACACTTTGGTTGTTTGTTACTGGAATGGATGGTGTGTCGTCTAGTCAATGTGTCCTTTACCTCTCTCAGGTGCTATGGGCTCCTCAAAACTTTTCCCGGTGGAGTGCTTTCCCCCCTCGGCCTTCTGGGCCGCTGCGCCCTCAGAATCCCCGGGTCCCCAGCCGGGGACATCTAGTACTCCCAACTCCCCCCTTTTCAGCTCTCCAACCACTTAAAACAGGCACCCGGCAATAAATACTATCATTTCCACTCAGCTTCTCTGATTTAGCATGCTGTGTAAAGCCTACACACAGCAGTCTAGCAGTGTCTTTACTCTGTAAGGACCTAGGCTTATGCTAACACTTGGAAAATGTAATTTACTCACAGAAGTGCGACAGAAAATATTGTGTCTATGCGTTCTCAAGATCTGCACATAGTTGTCTCTGAGTCATTAGGAAATACTGGATTTTTTCCACTGTTGGATTTTTCCTCCTTGCAGTAAGGATATATTGGAGAAGAAATTCAGAATCACCTCATCACTGGATAGCAAATTTTGCAATATATTATTTGTGACATTTTCATGCGTTTATAATATTGTATATGGATAGGTAATTTCAGGCCATTAATCTATTGGCTGTATCTATATTCTATAATGCATTTGCCAAGGCTACATGGAAATTTTACCACATTTTGAAGCAGGTAAATACCTTTCTAAATACACTTTTCTCTATTAATTTATTTAAAGCATGGAGTCACTATACATGTATAGTGACTCCATGTTTAAAGTGTCTACAGATCAGGAATATTCATTTTGAAAAAAGTAATTTTGAAATGAAGACCCCCTCTTTCCATGTGATAGTAAAATTACAATAGTATGATTTTGCTAACAACTAGTAAAGCATATTTATCTTCCATTGTATCAAAACAATCCTTAATTGTACCAAAAAAATTTTTTCTTAATTTAAAACTTTGATAAACAAAATATAATCATATCAACAAAATCATAATTTTTGGTCAGGGATATTAACAGTGTGATGGTAATAAGAATGTAACAATTATGAACATAAACATTGTAATCATAACATTAAATTTAGGATGTAAACACCTGATCGATTCACCTTACATGATCTTTGGTGATCCAATCACATGTAAGCATGTGAACTCGTGATGGACGTGTAAATATTACATGATTTTGTTGCAATGATCTCTCTGATTAAAGGCTTAGGGGAAAATTAATTAATACTGGTCAATTAAAAGAGTGAGAGGGGAGGAAACAATGTTTGTGTGACGATTTTAAACAATCGTAACAATGCATCACGTGAATATCACGTGATTATCACGTGGTGATCACGTGATTACCATTTTGATTACCCGTAATGCTTTGCGTGTCTATTGTTTACCCAGAATTCATTGAGACGCTCAACAAAACAAACTTGTGGGACTTCCTTTACATTAAATGCCAAATCAGCATGACCCTTGACCTTAACATTACAGAAGGGTTGTTGTGTTTATTCCTAGAAGGGTGATTGCAACCCCGGGGGTAAACAAGGGAGCGATTCTGCGCCCCCATTGAACTTATTTGCGCCCCAAAATTCCCCCAGCCTCCCCTCAAAGGTTGGCCGCAGTCTGTTTAATCTCATGGTTAACCAACAAAATGTCATTAAAGATCAACTTAACTGCCTAAAGAGTCAAAAGAAATGTCATTAAATATCACACTTAACAGTTTAAATGTCTTTAAGTCAGTGTGGATTTAAGGATCTGCCTTAAGTTCATCCTTAATTGCTAATTTAAGGTTTGGATCTCAGCCGTGTGCCAAGCAATCAATCAATTAATCCATCTATCAATCAATCTATCAATCTATCTATTTATCTGTCTATCTATCTATCTGTCTGCCTATCTATCTATCTGTCTATGTATCTCAGATTCTATCGACAATACATGAATTTTGTAATTACAGGTGTAAATGCTTTTTCGCATGTTTCTGTACACAATGTTGGGGTACCATAGAACACTGTGACGTCATAATTAAGTCACATGACCTTGGCGGGGTGATGATGTCACACTTTTCATCTGTTGAGAGTGTCAGTCTGTCACCTTGGAATTCGTTTTTCCTTTATTTGATCGCGTACTCGCCACGTGCACAACTCGTGCGCGTGTCGCAGATTAATGCCACGTGCTGAGTTACGTAATCATGATCAGATGACGCTCTGACGGCCGTCATGACGCTCCGCAAGACGTTGCCCGCGACGCTGAGGAGCAAATTGAATCCGCTCCCCCAGAATTGCGTTCCTAATATTTGATAGGCCAGGTAATGATGGTCGCAGGTTTTGCTCGAAGAGAATTTTGTGTCAAAGCAGTAATGAGGTATCTCAGAAATAGGTTTATTTATTTATTTTCTTCATTTGTAAGCTATTTATAATTTTGTATATTAATATGACTGCAGTAATACCTGATAATAAAGAACTTGATATTTTAAAGTCTTAATTATGAGGTTAAACTGTAGCTCTATCTTATTATTTAAAATTATCTTGAAAATTATTTAGGAAACATATAGGATTTATCAGATTCAATAGATCTATGCAAAATATTGATGATTTTTATTATATTTATCTATTTAAGGATTTATGTTGCATATACAAACAGTATACGTTCTAATAACAACATTGCTTTTTTTGTCTTATAAAAGTATAACATATTCTATTTAAAATATAGTGATATGAATTGCAAATTGGCTTAATGTCGAGTCTTTTATATTTATACTGATAATGTGGAAAACACCTATTTAATCTTAAACTTTTTAGAAACAGGATATTAATCATTTTATCATTTATTAAAGTTTTGCAAAGTAAAGAAGTAATTGTCATTTTAAATCATAAATGTTTCTAGTTGACCTAACCCTACCATAAATCTCGAATTATAATATATACTAACGCCTTTGTTAACTCTTGTAAAACACTTGTGACAACATTATCTCACCGTTTCAAACCTCACTCTGTATCCATTTAACTGTGTTTAGCTCTGAGTTTCCTCCT